>CAKNYM010042140.1:0-17433 GCA_932195095.1 Andricus curvator | reverse complement strand
GTTGGATCCCGGATACAAATAGGGTAACCCGGTCGGGATCCGACCGGTTTTTGACTGGGCTCCTCGATCGGATGCTGGTCGGGCTGCAAGAAAAAATTGTCAATAAGGAATTTAAAAAAAAATAAGGCCAACATAGATTATCAACAATATTTTTATTTGGCAGGTACATCGTGTTCATCATCGATTCTTTCTTCGCGGTCTTGATTGGATCCCTTTTTATTTCTGGCACCTCCCTAATACTGAAAAATATATCAGAAATTAATACTTCAATAAACACATTTATTTTTCTTCATGAAATTAAAAATTTCACAAAGAAAGTCCATAAAATTTATTAAGAAAGTTAAGAAATACAATATTTGAACCTATCAAAACTTACCTCCAATGTCATTCAGTGATTCTATGTTTAGTGCTCCGATATTTTCGGTGTCATAATCTCCATTAGAATGATCCGAATGATCAGAATCATCATTATTATTTTCAGTTTTTTCTCTGAATCTTAGAACTAGTCTACGCTTTTTCGCTCGCAAACGATTTTGATCGCGGACTAAGTTCTTTTTCTCCTGGTCCATTCTTTTCTTTAGATGATTTTAAGGTTATGATACTTCTATTATGCACCATTTTTGTCGTCTGCTAATATTGATTACTGTCTGCCCATTCATACGGCGCGGTGTATTGGTCCACACGTCCCAAATTTTTTGGCGCACGTATTTGAAATTTGTTCTTTAGTGATCGAAAGTTTTTTTTTTAACGTATGGGGAAAATTTTAATTTAAATTAGCAAAAATGAATCATTCAATATATTCTTAAAATTAATGTCATACAGTTTTTTCTATTATTAATTCTTATTCTAGTATTAATTCTATTCTACTTCACTAGAATGTTTTATCTTCATACCCTAATATATAGTGATACGACATTTTAATGAAGCAGAGTATAATTTATACATTCTGTTTTCGGAACTTAAAGTTAAAACTACTTTTTTCGGAAAAGTCGTTTTATTCAGTAGGACAATTTCTTCAACATTTCCGAAACCTAGCAAATCCCGATTGGAATCTAGTCGGATACCAGTCAGCCGATTAAATAAATATTTGGCCGGGCTAAACCAGATTAAAGCCTGCTTTGTCCTAACCGGAATCTGGTCGGACGCCGACGAGGTAAATTACAAACAGTAGACCAGGTTAAATTATTTTTGTCCGATTTGTTCTGACTAGATCCTGACCGGAATCTAGTCGGATACAGGCCACGCAATTAAGAAATAGTAAACCGGGCTAAATCGGGTGTGTCGTGGTTTGTCCCGACCGGGTTCCAGTGGGAACCCGGCCAGATCTTGACCGGGCAATTAAGAAATAGTAAACCGGGCTAAATCAGGTGTGGCAAGGTTTGGCCCGACCGGGTCCCGGTGAAAATCCGGTCAGATCCCGGCCGTGCAATTAACAAAATAGTATCCCGGTTTGACCTGGTCAGATTCCGGCCAGAAACCTTCTTCTGGCCGGGTCAAACTGGGCTATTTCTACACGGGCCTTCTTTGACACAGATCATTATACAAAGCTTCAAACCCCCATCCCCTTTCAAGTAAAATTTTCTTCTTTGATTTCATTTGATAAACGTCTAAAATAAAAAAAAATAAAAGCATAATATTTTTAAAGACTTCACAGCTCTAAATGCTCTGAAAACAGGCAAAATAGGGTGTTTTTCCATAAAATAGAGGAACGTTAGGAGAATAAATTGAATTCAATATAAAACGCTTAGGATTTAAAATCGTAATATACTTTATTTTCAACCAAATATTTGAATTTTCAAGCAAAAAGGGTTAATTTTCTTCCAAACAATTGCATTTAAAACCAAATAGTTGAAATTTCCAGTAAAATGGATGAATTTTTCACAATATATGTATTTACATTTTTTTTTAAATAGTCGAATTGTCAACCTACAAAGATGCATTTTCAAACAAATAGTGTAATTTTCAAGCCAAAAAGTTTAATTTTTCAGGAGAGAGTTGAATATTAACTTCAAAAGCACGAATTTTCTATCCAAAAAGACGAATGTTCAATAAAAGAGTTAAATTTTCAAAAAAGTAATTGAATTTTCAACAAAATAGTTAAAATCTTATCAAAATAATTAAGTTTTCAACAAAATAGTTGAATTTTTAACTACAATGATGAATCTTGAAGAAAAAACAATTTTTAACAAAAAGATTAATACTCAACAGAAAATATAATAGTTGATATTTCATCCAAACAAGATTTGGAACAAAAAATAAAAAACAGTTGACGTTTATGTAGTATAGGTAGGGATCGAATCCTCAGCGAGTTAGATTTTTCAAAGCGTTTAAGCGTGCGATTATATGCGTGAGCGACCGTATTGGCGAATTGTGTACTTAACAACTATAAAAATTAAGATTACATAGCAATAAGTTAGTATATAACTTTTTTGTCGTTCAGAAAGTAATAGGACCTGATAGAAACGACATCCTATTAGGTTTCTATTTGGCTTATAACAGGCGTTTTTACTAGCGAATACAAACCGCACAGAAACCGGATTCAAATCCGAGTAGCACGCCACTTAGGTTCCGCTTAGAAACCAATAGCTAATACGGTACGAGTTCCGAATGCAGACATATTAGATCCTAATAAGATCCAATTAGAAAGTTCACAATTACCTAATATAACACCATATAGAACCAGGAACAAAACCCACTTTCGAAAGTAATAGGACCTGACAGAAGCCACATCCTATTAGGTTTCTATTTGGATTCTAATAGGCATTTTTACTAGCGAATACAAACCGCACAGAAACCGGATTCAAATCCGAGTAGCACGCCACTTAGGTTCCGCTTAGAAACCAATAGCTAATACGGTACGAGTTCCGAATGCAGACATATTAGATCCTAATAAGATCCAATTAGAAAGTTCACAATTACCTAATATAACACCATATAGAACCAGGAACAAAACCCACTTTCGAAAGTAATAGGACCTGACAGAAGCCACATCCTATTAGGTTTCTATTTGGATTCTAATAGGCATTTTTACTAGCGTTGCGTGCCACCTCTAAATACAATTTTTTTTGAAAAAAATGGATTTATTTTGATGTGAATTCGAACAATTTTCTGACCGATATGCATGGAAATTCTAAGAAAAGTAAATTTGGACCACCCTAGTGGCCAACAATTTTACCGATTACCCTAGATGTTAATTTTACTGGAAAAATTGTAACCTAAATTCCAGTTATGCAGAAATTCGCCTGTACAAAATCTTGAATTGATTTATTCCTGGGTTTTGAAACGTGTAAACAAATCAGTATTGACTGCCAAGATCGATTGGAGAAGTTGAGTAATTCTTGTCGAGTACAATGTACATTGTACACTCTTCGTTGACAAAGTTTGCGTGGGAGGAGAGGGTGTAGACTTTATGTGCGTACACGGGCATAAGTGTATTACATGCATACCGTATGTAACGTTTATATAGGAATATTTGCACGTAAATATCTATTAAGTTTACACGTGGGCCTCAAGGGTGGGGCACGACTTTCTGCTCCACCTACATGTACACATTAAAATATCGCTAAACCAAATTTTATAGGTGAAATGACCTCTTTCGACTGGTTGATTGTAAAACTCAAAAGTGTGAAAGCTTTATGATAATGTTCATATACATAATAATGAATATGGATATAATGAAGGCAACACAGTAAACCCAGAGGGGGAATTCACTCGCGTATTACTCCGTGCATTTCACGCGTAACAATGCGTGATAATGCGTAATTTCATTATCAATTATATTATTTTTCATTATAATTTCTTAATTTTCATTGACGCTGTATTTTTGTTGCATTTTTTGCATACTCGATTATCCGCACTTTCGCAAAGTGGGACAAAAAAAGTTTTTCTGGACAAATTATTCTTGATCTTACAACGTTTATCCGATTTAGGCATTTTCTCTCAAATGAAAGTTAATGAAGTTTCATACGGATTTTTGAAAGACGTTCCTTCAATTTTTTCTATTTATTTTTGACATTAACATTTTTTCGATCAAAAATCCCATTGCGATTTAACTACTTATATTTATGTAAACACCGTTATATCAGTCAGCATAAGCTGCGTGGTGAATCTCGACTCGGTTTATTTAATAAATAATTTTATAAATGAATTTGACTTCTTATCAACGAATAGATGTAACTTTTTTATGAAGTCGACTACCAATAATTTCGAAATGGCGGATTCTTTAGTAAACTTGTATATAAAATAAATAATTGTAGCTTATTGATAAAATAACATGAAAAAGGTATATGGCCAAAATACTTATTTATTTGATTAAATAACAAATCATGCCACCTGATCAAGTCTCTTGATAAATAGGGTCCTTTCTGAATGACTGGCAGTCCATTTCGTAAGAAAACTACATCAATTTCTTGACACGTAGTCAAGTTGTAAATTTGTTCATAAAACTGTTGAAAATCTATTTGTTTATCAAATTTATTTAAATAAATGACAAGTAGGCAAGTTGTGAATTTGTTTTGTATCTTTTGAAATACTTTGAAATCCCGTGGATATTGTACATAATCTTTTGGAATCCCCTTAAAACTATTAAGCACACTATAAATCCTTTAAAAACTGTGAAAATCCCTTAAATTTTTTTGGATTCCATGAAATCTTTAACATCTTTGAAATCACTTAAAATCTTTAAAATTCCATAAAAATCTTTTTAAATCTCTCAAAATTGGTGAAAATCCTTGAATTTCCGTGAAATATTTCGAAATATTATGAAATCCTTTGAAATCTCTAAAATTCTTTAACATTTTATTGAGATCTTTAAAATCCTTGGGAATCTATTTGAATCTCTTGAAACCCTTAAAATATATTAAATTATTTTAAAATAAGCCATTAAAATTCACAGAAATCTTTAAAAATCATTTATAATATTCAGAAATCCTTTGAAATTCCTTGAAATTCATTGAAATCTTATAAAATCCTCTAAAATCCATGGGTTTGCTTTGGAATATTTTGAAATCTTTTTGAATCCCTTTAAATCTTTAAATGCTCCTTAAAATCACCTGAATTCCTTCAAAATTCGTGAAAATGCTTCGATATCTTTTAAAATTCTTTAAAATCCCGTAACTTATTTTGAAATATTTTAAAATCTCTTAAAATCCTTTCGAATTAATGATGCATATGGATCAGTGTCAGACAAAGTCGAGATTTTTTTGAAACATAATAGGATGAGATCAAAATCTGATGGAGACCAAATTTTCGAATCTACTGTTTTGACATATTTCGATAGAATTCGACCTAGGGAGCTCCAAAATACAATTTTCAAAAAATGTCCGTATGTGGGTGTGCGTGTATAACTTTTTTCTGTTTACTATATCTCAAAAACTAAAAGAGCTATGATCATGAAATTTGTACGAATTGTAGTTCCGATTGATATTCAGGTCTGATAGGATTTTGAGCTATATCGGCCACTTAGAAGTATTTTTTTTGAGTTTACAGATTTCAACAAAAAGTTTACCTTCTATATATAAGAAATTTGTTTTCGATATTCAGAATATAGCAAAATTTATTTTGTGTATTTGTTCGCGTCTTCGAGACGCATGGATCGACCTGCTGTTGAACCTTTTATGGCTCACCAGTATCGATTTATGAAGTTTAAAAGAATGGTTTATTCTGTTCATGAAAAAAAAGCTTTTTTGAGATTGAAAGTACAACAATACGATATCTATTCTATTTGTTCAAATCTTCGAGACGCATCGATTGACCTATTATTGAATCTTTTATGACATACCAGTACCGATTTATGAAGTTTCAAAAAAATGTGTGTATCCTGTTTATATGAAAAAAAAACTTTTTTTGATATTGAAAATACAGCAATACGTTATGTAGTATATTTGTTCGTGTCTTCGAGACGCATCGATTGACCTATTGTTGAAACTATTATGACCTACAAGTACCAATTCATGAAGTTTAAAAAAAAATGGTTCATTCTGTTTATATGAGGAAAACTTTTTTGATATTCAAAATACACCAATACTATATGCAGTACAATTGTTCGCATCCTAGAGACGCATCGATCACAACCTATATTATGACCCACCAGTACCGATTTACTAAGTTTTAAAAGAACTGGTGTATTTTGTTTATATGAGCAAAACTTAGTCTCATATTAGGTAATAGGTATACCATAGTACTGTATTTGAAATGTTTGTTTGCGTCTTCGAGACTCGCCGAATGACCTACAGACAAACGTTCCATGACCTCTTGTCATCTAGCAATACCGATATCGACGCCTCCATTCAATATGAGTCTATGTGCTAACAGCGCTCTGTATGAGACTATTCCCTATGCTTATACACAGCGCATAGTCCCATACACGGCGCTGTCAGCACATAGACTCATATGGAATGGAGGCGTCGATATACAAATTTAAAAAATGGTTTGCTTATCTTGTTGATATAAGGAAAGCTTTTTTAAATTGGAAATATAACAGTAATGTATGTGATATATTTATTCGCGTCTTCGAGATGCATCGATTGCTCAATTAAAGAACCTTGCACGACCTACCATAACCTACCAATATCATTTTTAAATTTCTTAACAAAATTATTTACTTTGTCTTTAAGAGGATTTGTTTAAAATTGGGAATATGAGAGTAGTGTATTTAGCGGATTTGTTCGCGTCTTCGAGAAGCGTGGATTGATCTATTGACGAACCTTTGATGAGCATTCTTGATCAACAAATTGCGACTTAGAGAGTTTAAAAAAGAAAGGTCACATTGTTTATGTGGAGAATTTTTTTTTTTAATTTAAAATATATCACTACCGGTAGTTAAAAAGTTTTTTTGTTAATAGAACACATCGATTGACATCTTGGTGGGCTCTCTGACTTTTTTTAAATAAAATTTTCAGTAAGATAGAAACATAAGGTTGCAAAATATTGAAAGTATCCATGTTTTTGTTTTGTTAGAGGAAAACTTTCCTCTATGAGGAAGCAAATTTATTTGACACCTACACTCAGAGAAAAAGTTGTTTTGAAACAATAGCATCATCTTCTTGCCTGTTTTGTTTTGAACTACTTGAATATATTTCTTACAGAAGCGGAATTATTTGGCTGCAAGATTAGGTAAACTTTATTGCAAAAGGATAATGTGTGCTGCAAAAAGACTATTTTCGAGACAAACGAAATTTCTTTTTCCATAACACGCGCATCAAAAGCGTGACTTTTGCTGCCTCTTGAACGAATCGAAAGTGGCCGATTTCTGCCAAATATCAGCTGGTGGGGCAAAAGTTACTTTCGCCCAAGGGGCGAAAGTAATACATTGCACGACTGAATAAAAGTGAGGGAATTATGCGCGCAAGAAGCCATAGAAACACAAGAGCTTGCATGAAAAAATGCATGGACGTGAAGGAAGCTAGAGTAGTATGCCAGGACAGAAAAGTGTGGCGACAAATAGTTTGTAAACAGAGTGACAGTAGAATGAATGACGCCTGAAACAAAGACCTTGGATACTAATGGGCCCAAGTGGAGAACCATACATAACAATTTTGTGAGGCTCTTCACTTGGGGTGATCGCTAGAGAGATTGATCAGCAACCTGGGTCGGAGCAGTGTTGCGGAATAAACGTGTCATTTAAATAAATAACACGAGAATTCCAGATCAATCTAAAATATCTATACCTAACACTTATACACCTATCTACCTCATACCTATATACCTACCTACCTTATACCTATATACCCATATACACACTACTATTTTCCAACCGAGCAAGTCACGCCTACCCCGAAAGGGAAATGGCTTAATGGTATAATAACATGACTCTTGTGTCTCTGCTAACTTCACTACAGCAGCGTCGCACATAACCTCATAGTTTAAATTATTCTCACGTGTCAGCCAGGTCCAGTGTTGTTGTTTCGTTGAAATCGAGTGTCCCGTCGAAACCTCAGAAAATTCGGTCTCTCCAGACCCCCCTTTTAACTTTGGCAGTGTCATTTTTTATCTCGCTATCACTCAAACGGCAGCTTTTTTCTTGATAAATTGAGCCAAAAATATAAATTCTTATGAATCCTTACAATAGGGGTGAAGGGGATCTCAAATTTCAAAAATCATCATTACGTAATTAATGGACGTTCCCTCATGAAATCCGGAAGTTTGATGGTAAAATATGAGGACAGTATTTCATGGCTGCGATCAATTGATCATAGAATCGTGTGGGTACTTCTCGTCTGACTTTATAGGATAAGAAGGAATAAAATATATCTAAGAGAATAAGAAAAGTACCGATGCGATGAGAGGAATGACTGCAAGGAATAAAAACCTTCGACAATGGAACCGCAAAGAAGCATTGGGGAAGAGGTATTATATCTATACGTACGTATATCGGTAAAGAAGAAGAGGGCACGGTCTGCTCTTTTGAGCGAATCGTGCGGGTTTTGCGTTGGCGTTTCTCTTGTTCTCATAAAGTACGACCGCAATGAGATAGGCTTGGATGCATTGACTAAACCACTGACTTTCGATTAAAACTATCGAATATCGATACTGATTCTTTTACTTATTCGGATAAAGTGCCTCGTACTTATTATTCACGATTTTTACAATCTCATTCATGAGAGTGTAATGGAATATTCCAAATTTTCGACCTCTAGTTTTTAACGGATCTTCACGTTTCGGGACTCACAGACTTCAAAAATGATAATATTTTGTCGGTGACTGTATGTCTGTCTGTGTGGTTACCTGGCTGATTTTTTGCTATTAAATACCTGTAACCTGTACACGGAGAAAAATGCTTAGTCAGTTTGACTATCTGGATTGTGAAACTGACTAAATATGGAGGTTCAACTATGGGACAGCCCTCCAGATAGTGTAACCTAATATTCACAAAATGTCAAAAATGGATGTTCAGTTTGACTATCCCAGATATTGTTGTAATCATTATTGAATGTTGACCATCTAAAAAAAATTAAAAAAGAATTAAAACTATTATATTGAGATACTCCAACCAGCCATACCTGATAGTCAAAATGACTCTTTTATAATTAATTAAAAATATTAATTTTATCACATACCAAAAAAGTAATGTAACGTTGGTATTTGAAATCAACTATAGTTTTTTAAAAACACATAGAATATATTGATACATTTGCAATACTAACGTCACGTTACTGTTTTGTTATGTGATCAAATTATTTGAATGCATATATTTATATACTTAAAGAGGATGAAAATCATATTCTTACGATTTCAAATGAACAGACTCAAGTTTTATTTTTAATTAATGAACTATTATAAAAAACTTCTACTTATATAGATATTGTTTCTAGCCTACTCCATATTTGTATTAGAATTCTCAGACGTAAAAAGAAAACGAAGTATTCACATAAGTCTAGTTATATTGCGCTTCTTGTGACAATATACATTTCTGATAAATGTTTGTATAAAAGAACTGGTCGACAATTCGATAAATATAACTGCTTCACAAAAATCGTTTTGGAAGTTTTTTTAATTTCGTAAGCAAAGCCATGTTCTCAAAATGCCACAGTTCTAAAAAATTTACAGTGAAACAAAATATCGTTATTTTGCGATGAAATAAAAATTTCTTTGATTTTTCCAAATATCGGAAACTCATCGCCTTCTTTAATGCGAACAACGAAATCACTTTTATATTGTGTATTAAAAATGTTTACCCTATCACATGTAAGAAAGTCGTCTGCAATAAAATTAATCATATATGTCAAAGCTTCGGCAATTTCTTCACTTAATTCTTCTAAACGACCACTCGAAAGCTGAGAATTAAATCCTTCATTTAAAAGGAGACGATTAGAAAGGATCAACTGCTGTTTAATAGCGATGGTTTTGCAGATGTTAACTTTTGTGGAGACAGATCCTGCAGTCAATTTCCCTTCTCTGTGTTTTGCTTCTTTTCTTATACATTGAATCGAACCTAGAGGACCCATCATGTTTATAATTTCGCTATAATGAATCATAAAATGATGCTTGGGTTTTAAAGCCCCAAACAGTTATATGTTCGCTGTGATGCTGAGAAATAAGGTTGTCTAGGCAATCAAAACCCATTCAGAATCGAAAGTATTGCAAGTTAAGAGTGATAGAATTCGTCTCATTGTAATTAGTAATTGCCAGTATTCTATTTCCTCTGTTATAAAGCGAACAAAAATAATTGGCATATAGATGAAAAAAGTAAGCATTTCGGCAGCTGACATTTTGATGAATTTCTTTTTGAGTTGTTCCCTAGTAATAACGCGGGGTTTACATGACTCAAATTGGTAATCAAAGTTGCTTATTATGGAAGTGAAATGACCGTTATCTAAAATCTTATCAACAAGAATGAGCTGGTGGAAAACTGAACCTGTGTCATAGGGTAACACCCCCTCGTCAAGATCATGCATGATGTCGGCGAAGATGTTCAAAACGCAGTGATAATAGGGAACGACATTAAAAGCACAGTCTTCTTTTACGCCAGTGATGTGAAAATTATCCCTTGATACATTAAAATTATAATTAATTTCCGTTCTCAGAAGGGCATTCTGAATCTCTGTCGCGTACTGGGCTTCATTTTTGCTTAATTTGCATAATCTGCAGTAAGAATTAGCTGAGAAGCTCTCGCTATATCCTAATATCGTATTAAGACCCTGATTATCGCCCTGAATTACCGAAAGAACAAAGAATACGCATTCTATTTTATCTTAAGTTTTTACTAAGATACCTTTTTTGGCCAAGAATTTGAATTCTTCAACTAACATAGCCAATGCTACCTTATTACCAGCTTTGTTGTGATCGTCGTGATGAAGTAGTATCACAAGAAATATATTTTTCAATTTACTCCTATATTCAGGTGGAATACAAGGCATAATGATGTATCCACCGCCTATCTTGTGGATACCGCTATGAGAAACTAGAGCATTTCCAGTTTCGTATTCATCGAAGAAAAATCGTAAAGGTAAACATATTTTTCTTTCGAAATTCTGAATGGTTTTTTTTCCAGGCCTTTCCCTGCAAAATATTAAACAAAATTGTATTCTCGGTATTTAAAGAATGAATTAATGGAAACACCAGTTCTCGTAAGATCACTGAAGTTAAGCATTGTTGGGCGCGGTTAGTACTTGGATGGGTGACCGTTCAGGAATACTGCATGCTGTTGGCCCGTCGTGGGTGTGGTGGGCCCACATTGGTAGTAAATTTCCACCTAGAAACACTACCCGAATCGGGTAGTGATGCAATGAACTTTCGAGTTCGAACTGCTAATCAATGTATGTATGTATATATTCTATAATACTATCCAATACGCCCTCAAATTGTGAGAATGCTTGCAAAAGATCTCTCAAAAGAACTACTTGCTCCCATCAATTTTTCAGTATCTCTCTTTCTTGGGATATCTCAAATGCTTCGCCAATTACATGAGATACAGGGTCAATATAAATTCCATCTTTTCTTAAACTTTTAAAGCGTTAATTTTCAGTGCTATATTTGTTTAAAACTGATGAAAAAACTGCGAACATTGAACCTATTTCCTTTTGTTGATCCAACGGTACGGAGTTTTCAGATACAATTTTTCGAATTTTTTCCTCTGAAAATTTTAGTGGGACTGTTATAATAATTTCAATTTCTTCAATTACACACTGTACTGCGTTTCTTGGTAATGAGAGTTTACTATAAAGATTCGTAATCATTCGTTTAAGTTGAAAATCAATCAACTGAAAAAAAGATGCTTCTTCAACATCTGTAGAAGTACTTGGTACCGAAACATCAGCCATCTCTACATCTTTGCAAGCAGAGAAATCATTTGGATCAATTGGATTCATCTTCGATGAGATAGAATGACTACTAGGCGAGGAAGTAGGAATAGTCGTTGTAGAGAAGAATGCAGTATGTTCTACACTCAGAAAAAAGTTTGGTTGATTCAACAAAAATTTGGTTGGATCAAACAAATAAATACATTGCTATATGGTCAATCAAATGTTTGGTTGATTTAACCAAATTTTTTGGTTAATAATGTTTGGTTGATTTTAATAAATATTTTGGTTGATTGTAATAAATATTTTGGTTAATTCAACTAAATTTTTTTGTTAATTGAACAAATATTTTGGTTGTTTCGTTCAATCAAAATGTATCTAGATCTTGACTTTTAAACAATTGTATTCTAGGACAAAAGCTTTTGATAAGCATCACTTGCAGCATTAGAAGTCGTCCGAACATTCACCCAATTTGACAGAAAGGCTTTTTCCATACGCGTTTGTGTGGGGTTCTTTCATAACTTATGAATTTTGAGGTTGGATTGCCTGCACCGGTGTGAACAGTGCGAACTAAAGGTTGCACTTAGGTTCAAAATGTGCTGCATACTTTTTCAGAATCGAGTTTCTTAAAAACGTGGACATTGTTAGTGTCCGTTTGTTCGTATTTTTTCATTAATTCGCGACACGACGGCGATGTACGATGAGAAACTTTTCGACACGCAAACTGTTCACCGGCGTGGGCTGACATTATCTGTTTCGATATGTTTAGTGCAGTTAATGAAAGTATTTGGTAGAATCAACCAAATTATTCCGTTAATTCAACCAAATCATTTTCTAATAATTAATATATTCCGCTCAACACATTTATTTGCTTGAATCAAATAAACATGCTCAAATAAATAATTACTTTGAACAGACCAAATTAATTCGTTGTGTTTTTTAAAAATAACCAAAGGTTTATTTGCGCTGACCAAATTTTTCCGTTTCAACAAACAAATTAGGTTGAACAAACTGTTTTGTTGAATCAACTCAATCTTTTCTCTGAGTGTAATTTGAAGTTGCGTTTAAAAGAATTAAGTGAAAGAAACCGCCTACCACAATTTGATAGAGTACACTCATAATCACTGCTTTTACTGAGTTTGTGAAAGACTCGCCAATAAGTAATCATACTCTTTGAACTGGAGGTGCAAACTCTGCATAAATGACAATGCATTGCAGGTTTTGAAACGCCGGTATTATAACTGAAATATTTAACTTAAACCTAATATTCGTAGAAATATTTCGAATCTTTAGCGAAGTAACATATTACACCTTAACTAAGCCTTCGTAAAACATGTTCACTTTCAACTTTTAAAATTAACTCAGCCTCCACCAATTCAGCTTGTATGCGTCCTTTTCCGGCCTCGTTTCGAAGACTTTCGCACGGGTTTTTCGCCCCACAAATATTCCCTAGGAAAAAGAAAAAATTTAAATACACAATCAAGTATACAGGGGTTCAAACTTCTTAGTCTTTCAAAAATCCCTCTCCCAGTTCAGAAAAAAGTCTAAATCAAAATTTCCTACCTTCTAAATGTGCAAAAGCGTTCAAAAATATGTCCTTTCTATTCAGAAAAAATTAAAATTTCTCTTTTCCAAATCAGATGAAAATTGCGAACAAATATTTTGTCCCATCTAACTCAATAAAATGTGAAGAACTTTTATTGATAAACCTTCAAAATTTAACTATTTAATGAAACATTCATATAACATTACTTTTTCAATTAAAAACTTTTTCATAATTAAATTCTTCAAAGTGATTTATACTTTTTAAAATTCGATAATCTTAGTTGCAAATTGTAAATCTCCAA
This sequence comes from Andricus curvator, assembly GCA_932195095.1. Lineage (NCBI taxonomy): Eukaryota > Metazoa > Arthropoda > Insecta > Hymenoptera > Cynipidae > Andricus > Andricus curvator. The sequence continues at coordinate 3,848 of CAKNYM010042140.1, read as the reverse complement.
TCGTAGCAATAAAAATAGAAAGGCTGTTACAATGTTACAATTTTTCTTGTTGAAAATGTCTCCTTTTTGGTAAGATCCAAATAATATAATTGAAAATTAACGTTTATATTGGAAATTCACATTTTTGGGTTGAAAATTGATCATTTTTAGTCGAAAATTTAACTATATGGTTGAAAATTCATGTATTTTGTTTTAAAAAATTGTCTCTTGTGTAGAAAATTAATTCTCTGGGTACAAAATTGCACTATTTGGTTGAAAATATATTTATTTTTCAAAAAATCATCTTTTTGTAGAAAACCAACTGCATGGTTGAAAATTAATCTATTTCAGTTGAGGATTGAAGTATTTTGTTGAAAATTCGTCTTTCTTAGTTATATTCAACTGTTTTTTATTTTAAGTTAAATTTTATGGTGTTAAAATCATCAATTACATTTTTTGTAGAAAATTCCTTTTTTGTTATTGGAAATTAATTTTTTTTCAATGAAAATTAAACTATTACATTTTCGGTTACAAATGGATACTTTTTACTCTAATAATTCAACGTTTTGTTAAAAAATTCATGTAATTTGTTCAAACATGGCCTTTTTAGGTAAAAAATTATTCTTCTTGGTCGAAAATTCAACTACTTGGTTAAAAATCTATGTATTTTGTTGAAAATTTCTCCTTTTTGGTAAGAACCTAATCTTCTAGGTGGAAAATGCAACTATTTGATTAAAAATTGCTGTATTTTGATGAGCTGACCTTTTTAGTAGAATACTAATCTTCTTGGTTGAAAATTCAAATATTTTGTTGAAGACTCGTCTTTTTTGGTTCAATTCAATTCAATATTTGAAATGCAAATATTTTCTTGGTTAATATAACTGTTATGATTTTTTTTGTTATAAATTTATCTTTTTTTTTTGTTGAAAATTCAACTACTCGGTTGAAGGTTGCTGTTTTAAAAGGTTTGTTTTAAAAGTAATAATGAAAAGAAGCCAATTTTTTCACTGTCTATCTATGATTATAATGCAAGGTATATATATAAAAATTTGTATTGTTTCTATAATGTTAGTTGCTGCTTAAATAATTCAGAGGCATGATTAATTACAAATTATTTAACGATAAATGATATAAAAGTAAAATGCTACTCGTAACATACTGCAACGCCGATGCAAAGTAAAAATAAAAGGCTGATTGTTGTAGGCAGTTTTCAGGTGGGTGATACTTATGCCCACCAAGAGTGAAACAAAAGATAATGTACGTGTTGCTCTAATAACACACAAGCATAAATATCCTCTTATCTCAATAAAATTTCCACGCTCGTAATTTGCAAAATCACACCTCTTTATTTGGCGGTCGACCAAATCTAAGAAAAAATTCCTTGTCTTTTAAATTCAAGCTTTCAAAATTCAAATTTGAATTAAAACATTGAATGTGGTAGAATTATACATTTCGCAGCGGTTGAAATTGATAAACTTATGTAATTTCAAGCTGGTAGCCTTTTAATTTGAATAAGGAGAAACTCCATGTTATGAAATTACAAAAAAAATCACATCAATGATATCTTAAAACCCAACTTATTACATATGAAAAAGAAATATAGATTTCAGTTAATTCGCTTGAACCTTTTTTTTATTTTCAGTCAAATTAACTGAATCAATACTTGTTTGTGTACAATTTATCAGGAAAGTTTGAGATACGTAATGCATTCATGCTTACTTTTTATTCATCTCATTGAGGTTATTGATGTAGTGGCCCAATCTATAAAGTAATTCAAAGAGATACAAAGAATTTCGACGTTTATGTATACCATATGTGTATAAAAAAATAACAAGTGCTCCATCGGTAAAACTCGATCGTTTTCAAATTTTTCAAATATAAGAAACATTTAGTAGAATGACTACCATCCGAGTATTACCAAGCCAAGCGCTACTTAACTTCGGCGATCCTTTTTAGGTGAACATTTTTTGTATATTAATTTTTTTTCGTACCGTGTGTCTTTTTTCAACAAAATGAATTTTTTTATTCCTAATGTTTTTTTTACGATTAAAATAATAACTACGCGACCTATCAAAAAATTATTTATGGTAAATTTGTAGCTATTTTTTGGATAAACAACTTTTATCTATTCATTTTTTTAATAGCTTGTGTCGTTTGTCAAAAATTTAATTTTTTATTTTCTTTTTTACGAATGAAACTAAAATTGCACATCCTGTCAAAAAGTGATTCATGAAAAAATTTGTAGATCTTTTTTAGGTTTACAATTTTTGTCAATTCATCTTTTTTCGTATCTTGCAAAGTTTGATCGCAAAATGGAATTTTTGATTTTTCATAATTTTTTGTTCGATTAAAATGTTAATTTTCGATTTTTCAAGAAAATTCGTAAAGTTGTTATGATAATCTTGTAGGTCTTTCAAAAAGCAACGGTTTTCTCTCTGTGCCTTTTTTTGCATATCGTGCGTTGTTTGGCTTAAAATTTTCATTTTCGTTTGATTTTAAAAATGTTGTAAATGCTATAACTCCGGTAAATTTTTTTTAATCGAAAAAAGGCATTAGGATAAATTGTTTGTCTTTTTAAGTACTACTAATAACCGTACATAGAATTTTTAAATTTCGAAAAAGGTGGTCTAAACAATTTTGAAAATACGTTCACTTTTTGAATTTTTATCCAAAATGGCTGGCTTACGAACTTAGCCTTCATTTCAGAACACTTTAAGAGCATACCAAAGCCCAATCCAATCTGTCCCTTTTTTCAAAAGTTATCGTGCTCACAGACCGACATACAGACATACAGACACATTCGTAAAAACCTTTTTTTTGGGTTCAGAGGGTCTCAAAACATGGATATTTGACAAAACGGGGAAGGGGGATTTTACACAAATCTAATACCTTCTCTGATGAGAATGTAAAAATTACTTTTTGAATTTGAACCGCATCAGTCATTTTTGGTGCTCATTATTATTTTTGCGGTTTCTTCTAATACAAATTATTCCTAATATATAAGATATTACATTTGCTGATAAATAGATTTTCAAATACATTTTTTAAACAATTTATTATTGTTCCTAGCACTTTTTCCTTAGAATAGAGTTAGAAAGTATTGATTTTTTCTGAATTTTTCAATTTGGTTCCAATTTTTTAGTTAAAGCGAGGTAATTATTAATTTACGTTAACCAAATTATGTTTTGAACAATGTATTATTATTTTCAACAATATTCTCTCAGAATAATGCTAGTACGTTTTTTGTCTGAAATTTTTCACGCTTTGTCCACTTTTCAATAAGAGTGAGAGAATAGTTCATTTAAATTAACAAAAATGATTGTTTAAACAATTATTATCATTTTCAATAATATTCTCTTCGAATAATGCTAGAAAAGTCCGGACTTTTTGAAAGTTTTAACTTTTTGTCCACTTTTCACATAGAGTGAGGTAATAATTAAAGCAATGCAACAAAGATAATTAGTTCAAACAAATCATTATTGTTTATAAATAGCTTCTTCTATGGTAATCCTAGGGAGTTTGTGATCTTTTCTGAAATTTTTAACGTTTTGTCACTTTTTTACTTAGTAAGGTAATAATTAATCAAAGTTAACAAACATAATTGCTTAATTGCTTCCTTGGAAGAGAACAAGTCGTCATAGATGATAATGTACATATTCATTATATTTAGCGCTTAAGTGCTCACTAAAATGATACTGTTTCATGTTTATTTATTATTTTTGCATAGCTGAAAAGCCAAATAATAGTTAAAAATTTCAGAAAATACCGCAACTTTGACACGAACCCAACAATGGATAGGTTATGTAGTAGGTTAACGAAAGAGGAAAGAGGGAAACGGGGAATCAAATTAACAGGTGAGGCAGTCTTAT
>CAKNYM010042139.1:0-45971 GCA_932195095.1 Andricus curvator | reverse complement strand
ACCTAGCGGCAAAACCTTCAGGTTGACGTGGATAGATGAAGGATAGGATAGACTGACAGAGAAGATGAGATTGAAAAAGATAGACGGGATTTCAGATTAATATAAAGAGGGGAAAATATTGACGTGGAAAGATAAACGACAGGAAAAGATATGAAACACGGCATTGAAAAAGATAGACGGGAATTTAGATTAATATGAAGATGGAAAAATATTGACGTGCATAGATGAAGGATAGGATGAGATAGACGTATGATACGGTGAGATAGGGAAGAGGAGATTGAGAAAAAAAAACGCGAACTTAGATTAAAATAGAGTTGGAAAAATATTGATGTGAATAGATACAGGATAGAATGAGATAGAGAAAAGGTTATTGAAGAAATTAGACGTGAATTTAAATTGAAAAAAAGATAGAAGTTGATAGACGTACGATAGGATGAGATAAAAAAGAGATTAAAAATGATAGACGGGAATTTAAATTTAAAGAGATAGAAAAAGATTGACGTAAATAGATAAAGGACAGAATGAGATAGAAAAGACGGTATTAAAAAGGATATACGTAAATTCAGATTGACAAAGGGATAGAATGGGATACATTTCCTCTATTTCTTCCTATCATAAAGATTCAAAAAGATAGGATCTCTTATCTTTTTACTTCCAGCAGGGCTGTCCCACTTACCGAACCTTGCCGAATGTCCAACTCTCAGACTTTTTTCCGAATGATTCACCACTTTACTCTTTCTGAATGTTTCCAATTTCTTTCCGAATCGAATGAAATAGTAGATTACGCGTATAGGGGCGAAAACGTGGTAATGCGAACGAGCGTGAAGTAGGCATTTGCATTTTGAGAATATTCTTAGTAGTTATTAAATAATGAGAAAGTACCCTCTAGAAATAAAAATTTAACATTGTTATATTTGTTTTTTATTTATCGTGAATAATAAGTTTGACAATACATTTGATAAAAATAAAATTTGCATAGAATCCTCCAGTTAAGACAATTTATTTCGATGAATTTCCTTCAACATGTCATAAAGTAAGTGTGGACGAGATTCTGCTAAATTTTCATTCAATATTGATTTTGGGATATGAAAATGATTTGCACTGTCACTCCAGAAAGGACTATCTGCATGTGTAAGAAACCTTAAACATTTCTTCTTTAGTCGGTCGGCACTGTAGTCATCGGCAAACATCAGTGTTGTAATAATATTGTCTGAAGTTAATTTTTCTTCTAGAATTTTTTCACAAGTCAACTTCAAATCGTTAATTTCGTATTCATCAGAAGCAATCAGAATCTCCTGTATCAGATCATCCTGACTTTCAATTTCGTTAGTGTACATGAATCTGAGAAGTTTGGCGAAAACTGGAGGCCTTATGTCTTTTATTGTCACTTCACCGGAAATTGTCTCTTTCATATTGTTTGAAAACATCCTGTCGAAGACAGGACTTCTTGCAGCTAGAACTAACTTATGTGCCGGATACTTTGAGTCGTTAACATGAATTTCGATGTCGCTATAATCTGAACTTTTTGCGAATCTTTCAAACCTTTCCTTCCAAACTCGTGAGCAGGCGGAACTTTCCTCTTCAACAGGAGCTTTTTTTACAACATTCGAAGTAGACAGATGTGTCACAATCTCTGTGAGTATTTCTGGTCTTTTTTCAAGTAACTCTTTACAAAGATCCAATCTAACAACCTCATCTAAGTTTTCATCAATTAAACTCATGCACTTCATAATTAGTTCATTTAAATAATCGATGTCGTAACGGAAGTGTTCTGTGCATGACAATAGAGTGCGGATAACGTTTTCGAGTTTCAAATTCTGTACTAAGAATTTCTGGCAATTCGAGCGAAGATCGTGTACTTGGTACTTCAAGGCAGCTTCAAAAAGTTCGTGTACAAGTTTCTCGGTGTATTTTGCTTGACCCGTGTAAATATATGTCAACATTTCGATAGCCACCTCAAGTCTCGTTTTCTCAATTATTAACCACGATATGGACTTGTTCTGGTCGAATACCTTCTGAAAATAGTAACTGCCTAAAGCAAGAACTAGCTTGTGCGCTGGAAAAACCTGAATATCGTCAACACCAACGTTCAAGTTTAAATCGCTGCAAGTGTCTTCACCTAAAAAGTTTGCGAAGCTTATAAAATTCTGTTTGAATTTCTGAGATTTGCACAGTATTGTGAACTTATCAAGGCGGTTTTCTCTTAATTTTTCCATGCTGACAAATCTTTCAAAGCCAAAAAGATTTCTTGAGCACCCATTGAATTGGATTTCACTTTCACTAATTATTTCTCCTTTGATAGGATGGACGAGCGAGAATGTCACATACAAAATCGGACCCCAATCATCACAATTCTCAAAAAATAAATTTTGAACATATAAAGACATGTATCCTTCACCTGTCGCTCTTTCGCATCCCGGAATTGTTTCCTCTGTTGTCTCTGGATCAACCATTCGCATTATTATTAAACGCCGTCTATGCGGATGAGATTTTTTTCCCTCGGTAACAGTGGGCGATATAAGAGAAATTTTCTCCTTCCAAAGTAAGTCCGCGTTTTTCACACACCATCGGATTTCGAATGTTTTCTCCTCCGACATTTCGATATTTCACTGGAATTTAATAAAAATAGAAAGTATTTTAACAGTTTCTGATCGATGATTGTTATTTTACAATGTGGACAATAGGTACTTTGTTATTTGGATAGTCGCTCTGAAATTTGTTGACGTTCAGCCAAAATGAAAATGTTTGAAATTAAACACCGACATTTGAAATAAGTCAAAATTAAATAAAATCAGTTTTTTCGTTTGAAAACTAACTTTGAAAATTAACAATGTTTTTTAGTCTTTGATATTTTAAAACTGTTTTTTTTTGTAATTAGTATTATTCAATTGGTTTAAAAAAATTAGCGTAATACGTGTAATTTCTAAAGGCAAAAATTTTTGTATCTGAATAATTTAAAATTATAATATTGTAGACTAAAAGTCATTTAACAAATAAAATAAATTTCTGAATATTTCTAAGCATATTGATAATAGACAATTTTAATTGTAAAAAACCTATTAAAATTGGAAAATAATTCTGTTCTTAATATTTTGCTACCTCACCGGTAGCGGTAACCAAACAATTACTGGTACTGACAATAAGATTTCTGGCAAAATTTAAAATCATGTAGGTTCTAATTTAAAAGAATTACCTGAAGTTTTGAAGATTTCACAATATGTGGAAAAAGAATCTGGAAATATTGGGCAAATTTTTTCAATTTTGCAGAATTTTAAAACATTTTGAAAGATTTCCTAAATTGTTAAAAAAGCATGTGGAAGATTTTAAGGCAATTTTTTCAATTTTGCAAAACTAAAAAAAAATCGAATCATTTTAAAAGATATTTAGAAGGTGCACAAGGTTTGAAAAGACTTCAAAATAATTCCAAATTTGATGGGATTAATTTAAAAATTTAATTTTTAAAGAAGATTTCAACAGAGTTCAAAAGGTTTCTAAAAATGTGGAAAAAAAATCTGTGAGATTTTAAGGCCATTTTTTAATTCTGAAAGATTTTCCTAAATTTAAAAAAAATTTAAGTATGTTTAAAATATAATCAAGAATTTTAGAAGTTTCGAAGAGATAAGAAATATTCTAAAATTTGAAAAGTCTTCTGAAAATTTATGAAATATTTTTAAATTTCTTCTGAACATCTAAATGTACTAAATATCTTATAAACCGACTGGAGATTTTCCTAATATTTTGTAAAATCCTATAATGAAAAAAAATGTATTTCAAATTTTTTAGATTGTTTTTCAATACATCTGAATTCTTCAAAAATCTTTTTGAATTTTCTCTAGAATCTTAGGAAAATTATATTTAGATAACTTAAAAACAAACTGATAATACTCAGTTCTTCGGTCTCTTTTGCACGGCCAATAATTTTTTTTTTTTAAATGATAGCTATTAACACGCTTTCATTAACAAAATTTTAATTAAATGCACTTATACGACGAAATAACTTTATTTTTGAACTTTTATAAATTTTACAGTTCAAAGATTCAGATTCAGTTAAAAAGATATGAATCCACGTTATCATTTTTAATGCTGTCAATCAAAGAAGGAATCAATCAATTTGCGATTTTTTTCAAACTGAACACTTTTTAAATTCGAGTTTAAATTAAAAATTACATCATATTTCAAGTAGTTTCAAATAATTATTAATTATTGATTGAATTACTGTTAAATTTGTATTCATACACAAAAATTTGTTTTTGCTTTAAAATATTTTTAATTACTCCCTTAAAATTATGTTTTCCAAATCAAAAATAATTTTTGGAGGAATATCAAGAAAAATTTTTATAATCTTAAAAATTTTCCAAATTCTTAAAAAAATGTCAAGATTTTATTTCAAAATCTTCAAAAATCTACATTTTGTTAACAAATTTGTTTAATCTTTTAAAATTTTAAATCATTTTGGAAATTTTCTTGAAATCTTCCAGATTCTTTTTTGACAATTTCGGAAATCTTTCGAAATATTTTCGTAAAATCAATTTTTCAAAACAAAAAATAATCTTTAATTTCCCTAGGAATCTTGAAAAACTTTTTTCTTGTAATCTTTCATAATTATTCTTAAAAAGCTTCTAATTGCTGCATATTATATATACCATTAAACCATTTCCCTTTCAGGGTAGGCGTGACACTACCCGATTCGGGTAGTGTTTCTAGGTTTTTCTTGTAGTTATAAATAACTACAAGTGTGGGCTCACCACACCCACGATGTGCCAACAGCACTCATGTCAGTATTCTTGAATGGTCACCCATCCAAGTACTAACCGCGTCCAACGCTGCTTAACTTCAGTGATCTGACGAGAACTGGGGTTTTCAGCGTGGTATGGCCGTTGGCGTATATATATTTTTATAATATTTTTATATTTTTAAAAAATTTTTATATTCCATATTGCTATGGATAAAATACACATTGTAATTTAAATATTTTAGTCTAGTATGGAAGAAACATCCCGTTTAGAAGAAATCTTGCTACTTAAAAGTTTTTTATTTATCAACATAATTTATCTTTTACTCATTACAGAATGAATAAAGACATTTCTAGGCATTTTTTGTAGACTTCACCAATTATTTTATAGATTGCAATGAACAGACTTTAAAATTGTGAATAATTCTATAAATTTTTTATTTCGTCTCCGCTAATATAGAATGCTAAAGTATACATTTTTTGTGATATTCAACTTACAAAATTATAAAAATTATTAGCTGAAAGTTTTGATGTTAAAATTCAGTTTCAAAATATTTCAAAGATTTCACAAAAATTTCCAAAAGATTTCGAACATTTCGTAAAGATTGCAAGGATTTCAAAGATTTGAAAAAGGCGTGTATACCAAATTTCGAAGATTCCATAACAATTTCACAAAGCTCTTAAAACTTTCAGAAGATTTAAAGGATTTCAAAGATTTGAAAAAGGGTACAGTACACCAGATTTCAAGATTTTAAAACATTTCGAAGATTTGAAACGATTTCAAAGGGTTTCAAATCATCTTAGAAGATTGGAAAATACTTCACTTAGACTTCAGATAATTCAATGATTGCAAAGAATACAAAAGATTTAATAAAAATTTCAAAAGATTTGACAACAATTTCTTAAAGATTTCGAACCTTTCATAAAGATTGCAAGGATTTCAAAGATTTGAAAAACGCGGGTACACCAAATTTCAAAGATTTTAAACTATTTCAAGGAGTTTCAACAAATTTAAGATTTCAAAAGATTGCAATGATTTGTTTGCTAGTCGTCCCGAATTTAGGGACGAGATAATTAGTTACTTTTAAATACGAGAATCGGTCGTTGCCTTCTGTTTAATTCAAATTCGAAATCAGTCACCGAAAAAATCCCCCAGTAGTAATTTTCAGTCACATATCGGTTTTATTTTGCAATTTTTGTCGGCCATATTGGATCAGCTATTTTGAATTTTGACTAGAAATAAGTGACCCGGAAACCCCCCGAATCGTAATTTTCAGTCGTGTCGGCTTTTTTTTCAATTTTTGTCAGCGATATTAAATCGGCCATTTGGAAATTCGACATTTTGACTTAGGCACGTATTTTTATAAAGGCCCCTACATTATAATACTCACGGCAACGATAAAGAAGATAAGCAGTTATTTATAATAATCAACTTTGATGTTAGAAAATAAGGGTCCTCTTTATGATTAATGTTCCCCTCTTGAATGTTTGGAATCAGAGTTCCTAGAGGAGGTCTAGACTCTAGATCCAAATCCAATACAGTGATGCCAACTTTGGCATGTAGAACAGTGGTCCCAATTCGGCTGCCTAACTGTACTGCGCATGCGTTGCATCAAAAGTTTCATTGACTGTATACGGCGCACTTTTTTGAAGTTATTAAATGTGTAAATCAATTTTTTATAATAATTTATCATTGTAGAATCAATTTAAATAATTTTTAAAACCCAAAATGGTCTTTTAGAGTGAAAGGTAAATCAATGATTTGATTTTACACTTTAAAAATAAATGATTGATTTAACATTTTTTTTAAAGGAAGACTTTTTTCACCAATGTGAATTCCAAATAATTCATAATATTTTTTAGTGATTTATAATAATCATATATTGCCAAAAATTGATTTGCAACATTTAATCATTTCAAATAAGCGCGCGATCAACATCCAATGACGCTGGTGGTGCGACGCATGCGCAGTGCGGATGGGGAGTCAAATTGGGAGCACTGATGTAGAATGCTACTCTTCGTCCCTGTATACGCATTACGCAGAGTGATCGCGCAGTCCCATGCAGGACATGGTGGTAGACTGGTAGATTAGCAGAATAGTGGAATAATTTTGACCAATGAGGTTATTGCACATACTCTGACAATCACATAATTGGTCAAAAATATTTCACTACCCTACTCATCTACCTCCATGTGCCAAATTTCGGATCAAAGATATTATAATAATGCATTTATACCTCTGTCCGTCCGACCGGTGCAGGCAGAAAAGTTAGAAGAGTAAAAGCGATAGAGAGTATTTTTGTGCAATTTCGCGCTCTCTATCTCTTTTACTCTTATGGACTTTCTACCCGCACCGGTCGGACGGACAGAGGTAGAAATGCACCATAAGCCTAGATGCGGCAACCCACTAGCGAACCTATAATAATTTCTAAGATCTAAAAATATACCATTGATTAAAAAAAGACGCAGATATCTCCATCTCTTTTTAACCAGTAGTATTTTTTTATTTTTTGGAACTTGTTATAGGTTCGCTAGTGAGGTGCCGCATCTAGGATTATAATACCTTTGGTTCAGATCGCTGATCCAATAGACCATTTTACCTATCGGAAAGTTTACTGCGCATGTGCAATATACTTTCTGTTTTGCGATCATTTTTGCTCGTTGAACACAGTGAAAACAATTTTCTTTAATTTTTAAACTATTGTGACAAGTTATCGAAAAAAAATTTCAAAGTGAAAATGAATTTCAATGAAAAAAAAAGTAAGGGAGTGTGTATGCGTTGTTTGTACGGCTCATGTAAAAGCATGTAAAAGTAATAGTCGTACCAAAGCATACAAGGAACATAACCTCTTCTACTTCATACGTTTCCCGAAACCTTGTTAACAATCCAGACGTGGTCGTATTAGGAAAGAAGACTTCAAGAAACATTTTGAAGAATGTAATAATAATTGCCTGAAATGTAAAACTTCTCAATTTCGCCTCCTCTAAACATAACCATGATCCATCATCAATTTGTGGATCGATGTCCCTTCCATTTTCTATGCATCCCTTTACTCTGCAAGTATATTGTTAAATATATATTAAATTGTATTATGACAACTTCTAATAATAAATTACAGTAACAATAATAATGTTGCATGCAAGCACGAAGTGTGCATTTTTGTTTTTATTACGTTTTAAATGTATCATGAACTTTAATTATTTGCAATATTTTTACATATTGTCAATTTTCTAATCTAATTTGATTCATATATTTGACTGAAATTCCAAAATGTAAGGATGTGCTTCCAAATTTCCAAATTATATATTCTTTTGTAACAGATTTGGCATTTTCCGAAAATTTTGGCCCTGAAACAACACACTATACAATAACTATTTTTTACCATTTTCTTTCTAAAACACCATCAATTTTATTTTAAAACAATTACAATACTCGAATTCTGACTTTTGCCTTCCATATTTATTGCAATCTCAATAATATAATTAAAATTTAATAATATGGGAAACTTATCCTACTGCCAAACTGTTTACAAGTTCAGCTTTTTTACCACTGTTAGGTTGCTTCTAAAAACTTAACCACCGTTTCAATTGAGCAAAACTATATTTTTCTATGTCAAACTTGCCGATTTTCGCACCCGGAACATCACCTACATTTAATTTCACTCCGACAAAAGGTACAATTGTATACATTTTTACAAAATATGAGCGCAACTGTCGTGTAGAGCAGCGCGCTGATACGTCGAAGGAGAGGATTCGTTACCTGTCGTTGAGTGTTACATCCCAGGATCTGCAGTCGGATTTCATTCCGTTGTAGCCATTTGTTGATTCGTTGAAGGAGAGTTCGGAATGCTACCGTTGAGTGGTGGAAACCACTGCCGCAAAACTAGGTCAAGTTTGAAATAAGAACACCATTGTTTATGATCACAAACTAACCAGATTTATTCAATTTTTTTTGTTGCACTTCCAAGTTGACAATTATAACTTTAACTTATGCACCCAAGTGCATTAATTTATAACAAATCACGTTGATATTACAAGTTCATAGTCGTTTAAATCATTTAATTCGACTTGAATTACAAACTTTCTAAGTTTCAAAATACAAAAATTGAGTTTCGCAGGTTAAAAGTAGTTTTCGACAGATATATTTATGTTAAAAAAAAATGATATACTTCAAGAAGAAAATAATTTACATTACAGTAAATAATTCAGAAATAAAAAAAGGGCGAAATCCCTCAAAACACACCCTCGAAAGAAACGAGGGTAAGAAAATATTTTTTGTCCCTTATTTAAAAATAAAAGTTAAAATAGAGCGGAAAAAAATTGGGAAAATATTTATAAATATAAAAGGACAGTGTGTGGTAAAGCATAGAGTTGGGGAAGACAAAAAAGTTATTATTGAAATAACAAATCTCGACCGGCAATCAAGCGATCTGCATTATCAACAGTCTGTGTAATTAAAGTTCCCGAAAATGACACTATGACAGGGTGACAGGCCTCGCTTGGGTTTGCTGTTTTGCACTTTGCTGACACCGTGGATATATCAAATATCAATTTGTTTATTTGCACCAAACCAGCAAATATTATCAAGTGTAATTTTTGCAACCGATGTTTGCATCATTTTCCTCAAGACATGTGAGCCAGAACCTCAAAAATGTTTCATTGGGGACATTGAAAATTGGTTACAGAGTTCTACAGCACGGTCGGTATTTTTCTGAATTTCCTTATTCATTACACTTTTTCCTTCAACATTTCGAGCCAAATGTTGTATACAAACGCAGATTACAGTTTCCTGATGCTTTCGCCAAAGTTTCAACTCGATATCTCATTTTGTGTGGACATGAGTTGTTGCACAAAAAATGCCGATATTGCTCCAGTTTTAATTTCTTCAAAAAATTTTTTTTCTAAATTGCGAGCCAAATTTTTTATACAAACGTAGATTATTGTTTCCTGAGGCTTTCCCCAAAATTTCAACTCGATATCTCATTCGGTGTGGACGTGAGTTGTTGCAAAAAAAATTATCGATAATTTAGGTCACGTGACTCATGTATAACATGGCCTTAAATACAAAATTATACTAGAAGCATATATATGCAAGGAGTCATAAAAATTTCAAAATAGAATGTTGTTAAATGATTCAAATTCGCCAAATACTAATAGTCAATAAAACATTTTTGTCAATAATAGATTTTAATATTTTGATTATTCGTATCCCACAAGCAAAATATTTTCAATGATAATAATATAAATTATAGAATTTGTAATTACAAACATTTCTTGAAAATGCACATTTGGCGGGCCTATCTTTATATTGGCAATACATCTGCAGGTCTCTTAGACTGTAGAGTTAAATCCAACTGATTATAATTATGCGGCCTACAACCCGCATGTTTATTTGAAGGGATTAAATGAATCCAGGCACTTGAACGTGATTAATGGTGTTTATTCAGTGTAAAATTTCAAACTGATAATAAAGCCGAACGAGCGGCACACGTGTGGAACATGCCACTTGATTCACATTTTAGAAGCGAATGAATAGGTAGAGAGACGCAACTCTCATAGGTCCTGGTTACACCGTCGAGCTTATAGTAGGCCGGCTTACAATAAACTAGCTTAAATGAGAGTGTCCAGATTCGCGTCGGCGCAGAAGCCGCAGGGACTCCACGTGTGCGACAGAGAGCCACTGTTGAAAACGCTATTGCGCCGACGCGAAACTGAGCCACTCTCGTATTTAAGCTAGCTTATAGTAAGCCGGCCTACTGTAGGCTCGCCGGTGTAACCAGGCCCATAGCTGCCGAACTCATGAACGCACACCCCCCACTCCGCTGAGTGGTAAGGTTGGGTAGGCTATCCCTACAGTACCCCCCCCCCCCAGTCATAACGATAAAAAGAATATTTTGACTTATTCGAATGCAAAGAACACTATTTAAAGTTTGAAGCTCTTAATGTGAGCATGACAAATGCACACAATACCATTAAACATGCGCGTCTATCGCGCTGCGTTAAAAATTCGCACAATTAACACATAGCTAATCATTAAAAATCTAGCTTTGGCTTATTTTTTTTGTTGACGTATAAAAAAAAACTTAGCACACAGTCTTCAAATCAAGTACGATTAAAGTACAATTAAAGTCTATTCTAAATCAGACGAGTGTATCCGCAATTACATAGGAACAATGGTACTTAAAACTAACTTAAAATAACTATAGTCGAATAATCTAAATCGCTTACTTTGTTGAAAGTTCGAGTCAAACATCTTTTCTAAGAATAAAAAAAAAGAACTAAACATCAAATCTGACTGGTTTTTTCTTCGCATAAGTTTTAAGAACAGGGCGAGAAACTGACGGTTCATTGTTTAAAGGGATGTTGCAAACATCCTCACGCAAAAAGTAAGCAGGTTTTAGGTGCTCAACTGAAACCTGACGCGGCACGCCGTTAACATCGATTTCATATACCCTATCCGAAGTACGGTTAATAATCCTGTGGGGACCGGTGTACGGGCGTTCCAAAGATTTCTTAATAGCCTTGACGCACATAAACACATGAGTGCACGAATTTAGGTCTTTATGAAAGAAGACTTTCTTCTTGTACTTATGGCCTACCGGGACCGGTTTAACCTCCCGCATGTGCCGAAACCTTTCCTCGGGGGCGACAAAGTCGGCAGGAGCAAGATGATTGTATTTTGATATCTTTGATTGCTGACAGTCAAGGCAAGTTCTGCACCACGCTTTAATATCTCGATGCATCGAAGGCCACACGTAACGCTTACGAATCAATCGGTCTGAAACCTTTGCACCAGGATGGGCCTTGTTATGAACAAGTTTAAACAGGCGTTCACGCAGAGAAAGCGGAACAAATGGCCGAAGAGTCGCACCAGGAAGATCGCAATAAACAGTTGTTTGATCTGAACCCCAAAATACCTTGGTTAATTTGAGCGAAAGGCTAGGATCTGACAAAACACGCTTCAATTCTTCGTCGTCCTTCTGAGCCTCCGCTAAGTCCGTCAGGCTCCATTCGGTTGGCAGCACAATGGACTCGACCCGTGACAGAGAGTCTGCAACCACGTTTTCGGAACCTGGTTGATACTCAATCTTGGTTGTATATTGCGAAATATACGACAACTGACGTTGTTGGCGAGGGGAAGCTTTCTCAGAGCGCTGCAAAAACGCGAAGGTTAGCGGTTTGTAGCGGTCAGTATTTTAAAATTGTGACCTTCCAGAAAGTGTCGGAAATACCGAACTGCTTCGTAAACAGCCATAAGTTCGCGGTCATATGTACTATAGGAGCGCCGAGAAAAAGTAAATTTCCTGGAGAAAAAAGCTAAGGGACTCCACAAACCAGATATAAATTGTTCCAAGGAAGCCCCCATGCCCGAGTCCGAGGCATCTGTTACGAGCCGAGTCTCGGCCTCTATAGAAGGATGAGTAAGAAGAGCAGCATTGACTAAATCATTCTTGATTTTATCGAATGACTCTTCCGCTTCAGGAGTCCAAACGATTTCGCGTTTATCGTTTTTCCGAGTGTCATGCAAGAACTGATTAAGAGGAGCCTGGGTTTCAGCTGCATGCGGTAAGTTTCGCCGGTAAAAGTTGGCTAGACCCAGGAACCTGCGCAATTCCACGATCGTACGAGGCTTAGGAAACTGCAAAACAGCCTGAACCTTCTCTAAAGTTGGCTTAGAACCTTCGCCATTTATGGTGTAACCCAAAAACTCGAGTTCGCTCTTGCCCAATTGGCATTTACTGAGGTTAAGGCGCAACCCGTAATCTTTCAATCGCTGGAAAACCGCGCGAAGATGTTCCTTGTGTTCCTCAAGGTTAGCGGAAGACACAAGGACATCGTCCATATAGGCGAACACGACGTCCAGGTCAACAAGGGCTTGAAAAATGAATCGCTGGAAGGTTTGCCCAGCATTACGCAATCCAAAGGTCATCATCGGATATTCAAATAGACCGAATGGGGTGATAACTGCCGTCTTAGGAATATCCTGAACCGCAACAGGAATTTGGTTGTAAGCCTTATGCAAATCCAATTTAGAAAATACTGTCTTTCCATGCAAATTTGCTGCGAGATCATGAATGTGAGGCACCGGGTACTTGTCCGGCACGGTTACCGCATTAAGGCGGCGATAATCACCACAGATTCGCCAACTGCCGTATTTTTTAGGAACCATGTGGATTGGGGAGGCCCATGGACTACTTGAAGGTCTGCAAATACTCAAATCCAACATTTCCTGAAATTCTTTCTTAGCGAAGGCTAGTTTCTCAGGTGACAAGCGTCTAGCACGCTCTGCGACGGGTGGACCATTCGTAAAAATACGATGTTCAACACCCTGAGCCTGAGGCGCGGAATCCTGTGCAATTTTAGTTATCTCCGGGAACTGCGACCAAATATCGGAAAATACTGAAGATCGGTCGATCGAGCTGATACCAAATACGGTAGTGTTCTTTAAAAAACCAGCTATACTAAGACCTGTCGCAGTATCTACTAAGCGAGACTCGTGCAAAACTGGAACGAGCTGAAAATGAGCGAGGAAGTCAGCACCTAAAATAGGGTTAGGCACAGCAGCCACGCAGAAGTTCCACGAGAATTGCCGACGAAGTCTTAAATCGAGCGTTACGCGTTTTTCGCCAAAAGTCGCGACCGGCGAATTGTCAGCAGTAAATAGGACTGTGTCGGTTTGTTGGGCCTTCGCCTTTTTATCGGCAGGTAGAATAGAAACATCAGAACCAGTGTCGACTAGGAATACCAACCCGGAACCACGGTCTCTAACATGGAGGCGTCTAGAAGTAGAATTGCCTGTGGCGGTCGCCTCCGTACGTACAGGCGCAATTAGTTTTCCTTCTGGGGAGGATTAGGTTTCCAATCACAAGGTTGATTGCACCTATGACCCTTCTTATCAAAGCGGGAGTGATAGTAACATAATCGTCTCGAATTCCTACACGAAGAACGCGTACGATTTTCCTGAGGCCCTGAGCGAGACGGAGCACGAGATCGGCTCGACGCGGCTTCAAGCTTGTCTAGTCTTTCTATGATTAGAAGGATCATAGGCTCAAGAGAATCAAGTGTAGAGGCAGTTTTCGCGACCGCCGCGGACTGTTGATTCTCTGATGGCTTAACCGAAGCTTCAGACAGCTGAAAGGCATTAGGTCGATACGTCTCGACAATTTTGTCAGCCATTTGGGCCAAAGCTTGCAAATCATCTATGTTTCCAACGGATAAAATAGCCCTAACCTGAGCAGGCAATTGCTCGAGAAGGACGGATCTAAGGACAGCGTCACTGCATCCAAACTCGTTTAAATTTCTCAGTTGAGTGAGGATAAACGACGGTTTCCCGGAAGTTAGAACTTCTTTCTTGAGAAGTTGGCGTAGACGCGTTTCAGCAGAAACCGCATAGGAAGATATAATCCTTTCTTTAATTTGTGTATAAAGGTTCTGAGGCCGAGGGCGGATAGATATAATATCTCTAATGCAGGCCAAAACGTCAGGACCGAGAGCCTCTATCACGGTATCAGCTTGGGTTGATTCCGCAGTAATTCGCGCCATGTTAAATGAAGACTCATCCCGAAGGAACCAAAGATTCGGATCATTTGGTAAAAATCGCGGAATACGCGGATATCTGTAAGCATCAAGACGATTTGCCGGACCCTTAGCGAGATCACCCGCGTTCTCATTCGGCTCAACATTTTCTTCTCCGTTAGACATGATGTCAAATTTAAAAATGAGGTAGATCGCGTAAAGTAATACAATGTAGGGTACGAGCTCTAAAATCATTCAATCTCACGATAAAAGAGATCTTTGAAACACCCGTACACTGAGAGGTTATGCCTAAGTAATAAAGTTTACATTATGACACTAAAAAGGGACCATAACACTCTTGTCTACAGCATTACTAACAACTAGCATTTAAAAATAAGCTTAAAAGAAATGCTCACAATTTCGCGTGAAGTAATCGCAGATTTTCGAAAGCGAGACGCAATAATTATTCAGCACCTTTGACATCACAGAATTAAAGTTGTAGAAAAATCGCAAATTTTAAACTAAATTTGTCCTTACTATTCGCGATTATTACGCTGACAAAATTCAAGAAGCGTAATTAGGTAAAACAAGCACTTAAAAATGTTTAAGAGTGATTAAATTCGCTGTAAACATTTCAAAATTTGACCATGAGAAAACAATGCAACACGTTACGCCATATGATGCAATCAAGTAACAAAGAGATTAAAACGCACATTACGCAATTAAATATTAATAAATACCTTTACGTTTGTTGAAAAATACAGAAAACGATAAGAAAACGTTGTAATTACTCGTTGAAGTTAAATCCACTGAAGACTTCCATACAGTTGTTGCATTTCAATTATGATGCAATCCTGCCGGCTTCCACGCCGAACAAAGACAAAATCAGAATCCAGCCAAAACAATGATAAATTCCTCCATAATCCCAAATGAAGAGGCAAATCAAATCAAAGATGGTATAAATAATCTGTCCACATCAGTAAAATTGCTCATTAGCTTCCAAAATGTTTAAATAAGAGCGTAGAAAAATCTCCAAAAACAAACTGCGACGCAATTGTCGGGGTCACCAATATGCAGAGTTAAATCCAACTGATTATAATTATGCGGCCTACAACCCGCATGTTTATTTGAAGGGATTAAATGAATCCAGGCACTTGAACGTGATTAATGGTGTTTATTCAGTGTAAAATTTCAAACTGATAATAAAGCCGAACGAGCGGCACACGTATGGAACATGCCACTTGATTCACATTTTAGAAGCGAATGAATAGGTAGAGAGACGCAACTCTCATAGCTGCCGAACTCATGAACGCACACTCCCCACTCCGCTGAGTGGTAAGGTTGGGTAGGCTATCCCTACAAGACCTTGACAACAGCGCCATCTAACACGCGAACTATTGAGTATCTAGAATTTATTGCAGGAATGTTAATGAAAAAGTGCAGTGAATATCAAATCATTGTAATCAAAAATGTTTTATTGCGGTTCAAAATTAATTATTTACTGGAAGATTTCTTGTTAATATTGAATTGAAATTAAAATTTCTTCCTAATAGTTCCAAATTGGTGGCGCTGTCATTATCAATAGGCGTATACATCGCAACCCCTGCAAATAAGATTATTTAAATTAAAACAATGTAATGTAAATAAAATGTAAAGACAGGTGAAAATTATTAAATTTATTAATATAAGCATTGACGAATGTTCTTATTACAATTGAGAAATAACATAAATGATATTGCACATTCTTCTTCTCATTCAAATGAAAATTAATACTAATCATGGATCATGTATAATCACAAGAAACAATATCTATAGGAAAGTTACCTATGAAGCTTTACCACATACAAAAACTACTGTGTACTCTATTACGGAATTTTATGTCAAATTAATCCAGTTTCAAATCGTAAAGGGCTAGTATGTATTTCGGAAAATTTAATCATACTAGCCCCAGCGCTAAACTTAATCGATTAGTTTCAGGAATTCATTCAAAGTCCATCATAAAGACAGGCCCGCCAAATGTGCATTTTGAAGAAATGTTCGTAATTACAAATTCTGTAATTCATTACAAACAAATTAAAAACAAACAACAATCAAATAATAGTATTTGAAACAAAGTAATTATCTCTAAAAAAGCTGTCCTAATTATTCCAATTTATTTGATATTGGACGTGAATTTTAAAATATCTCCTCATTCATAAGTGGCACTTTTAGTTTCGCGGCTCATCCTATCTTATGGAAATGAATTAAATTGTCCGTTAACAGTAGAATATTTTGAAAACAATTGCGCAAAAATGGGCTGAATGAATGGGAGATTTATATTTTATTTTTCATGAGTGAAAAATTCGACTTCTTTCTGACACGGAAAGTAACAAACTGACACTCAAGAGACTCGCTTGACAATTTGTCACGCAGTTTTTTTATTTGGTTTCATTTTCTCAAGCGAGGGTGACCGTTCAGACATGAGAAGTCTTTGTTTTCAATCCAAAATCCAGTTTCTTTGATATGGTGGTATTCATTTGTGACGTTGCAATTTTATTGCAAGTCACAAGTAATTAATTTTCTGAGATTCAATAATTTTTAAAAATTTTATTTAGTTTTTTTAAAACATAAAGACTTAATCATAGTTCCTAAATCCGCAAGCTGCATGGTTTTCCAAGACTTGGAGTTTATCCAATTAAGTTCCTTTATTATTAAGAATTGATTTTGCCTGTTTTTCCTTTTTATTTATGTATTTCCCGAGTAATCCGACTATCCTGAAGAAGCCTCATCCATCCTGAACTAACGAGAAACTTCAAGAAACATTTGGGACGCCTTTTGTCGATTGGAGTTACTCAAATC
This sequence comes from Andricus curvator, assembly GCA_932195095.1. Classification (NCBI taxonomy): domain Eukaryota; kingdom Metazoa; phylum Arthropoda; class Insecta; order Hymenoptera; family Cynipidae; genus Andricus; species Andricus curvator. The sequence continues at coordinate 28,885 of CAKNYM010042139.1, read as the reverse complement.
CTTTGAAATTTCCCGCCAAACCTACTGCTGTGTGCCAACCTGTTCCTATCCTTCTAGTCGTACCCCAAAACCTATGGAATATTTTTGGAATGCTGTTGGGAATAGTACTTCCGATTATTTTTGACGCCCCCTTCAACTTATCTACCTTGGAGTGGAATTCAAAAGTTCCAATTTGGGAAGGTTTATTGTCGATCCCCGGCAATGCGAGTGGGAGCTCTTTAGCTCAGGCCCGGGTCATCAGTGTCAACGTTCTCGGTGCTAGGGACTTTAAATTGGATGGTTCTATAAAGTCCTAGTAGCCGGCTTGGTTGTGCAGATAATTCGGAGAGGATGTCTTGGTCAATAATTCAACATCTTATGGACGAAATTGATTGGTTATGATCATCAAATTCAGAAGAGAATATTTTGTTTGGACACAGCAGCCCGAACATCTACGTCTAGTCACATTCATGAGGGTCCTTTTCTTCTGTTTAAAACATTCCCTAGTAACGCCAATCAGATCACCATATTTCAACCAATCAGGATCAAGTCGGTTGCCAAAGAAGAAAGCACTGCTGGGAAAAACCTTCATCTTTCGTCAAGCAGCTTGCGGAGCAACATCGTTGTTTTTGTCTAAGTAATTCTCGTGTTTTTCCCAAGTATCTTTTTACTTCCCAGTGGGCACAAACCCATTAACATCCCAAGAACGTCCTTGGGACGTCCCCAGAACGTCCAAAGTCAGTCCAATGAACGTCTCTAAGACGTCCAATGTCCTAAAGATGTCCTAAAGACGTCTTAAAGACACAGGACGTTCTCAGGACATCTTTCGTACTGACACTGGACGTCTTGAAGGCATCCCTAGGATGTCCTAAAGACATGCTCCAAAAGACGTCTTAGGGATGTCCCGAAGACGTCTCTAGGACATCCTTAATTTTTTTGCCCACTGGGTTAGTGACTTATATAGTGCCAATAAGGACTTTCGAGCTTATTATCGAGTGCCGCCACAGATTGTATTGAAAGGTATAGTTCGTTTTGTGTCAAATTCTGAAAGGAAGATTTTCATTAGATTTTGTGTGGACCCCTTTTCTTTGTTTAGAGATTTTTAGTGTTTAATTTTGTCACACAAAATAAAGAAATTTTCCTTGACTTAATTTAATAATTTCTTGTACTTTGTGTTGTAGTCTGTCCAATTATTTATTTATTGTGTTGTTTCCCCTTTTGTTGTTGACTCATTCCCTGATTTATTTGCTATTATTCTTTAATTTTATTGTTGCCTAAAATGTGTTTTACCCGAAAGATATATTCGTTCCCCTGATTGTTGATGACCCTCCCGATAAGCTGCAGCTTAATAACCCTATTTTGTGCAAGTTTGTACTTTGTTTTGGAAAACCAGACAAAAGATCATTTTAGTTTTAGAAAATATTCAATCCCTCCATTTTATGAAAATTTTGTCTCCGCCTTGAGTCAATTGTTTCTTTGTATTTCGTTTTAGAAAACTAATGAATCCCTCCATTTTGTGAAAATTTTGTCTTCCCCTTTAATCAATTGTTTCTTCCCTTCAATTATTTTTCTAACATCCATATTTTAACTGAAATATTATTCTGTTTTAATAAAATTAAATATTGTTTGATCTAAGTATTGTTAATTTATTGATAAATTTATATTCAATTAATTTAATTCTGATATCAAATTTCAAGAACCAGCCCCTCTACCATTTTCCAGAGACGGGGCTGAGCTAGCCAAATTTTTTTATTCGGTTCACTGATTTTGACTTTGAGAATTTATTTTAAATTTGCATTTATTTTGTTTTATACATTTTTTGAAATTCTTTCCGTCATAATTATGAATGATCCATGCGGATCTGGCGAAAAAAAAAAAATTGTTTGCCCTAATTCCATTCTTGAATTATGATTATAATTATTTATAATATAATTATTTAATTATAATTATTACTCTGTAAAAATTTTCTTTGGGAATTATTCCCAAAATTGTGTTGACGCTAATTTCCACACATATTAGGGAATTTTCCCCAAAGTTTAATAGGGAAAGTGCCCCAAACATTCTTGTGGAATATTAACCAAAGAGTGGTGAATTTTCCCGAAGATTTGATGGGGAAAATTCCCTATGCTATTGTGTAATAAAACCTAAAATTTCGGGAATTTTCTCGAACTTTATGTAGGGGAAATTCCCCAAAAGTTGTTGTATATTGCTTAAAATTTTGTGAATATTGATACTCATTATTTAGTGAAATTTCCCCAAAAATTTTCTGGAATATTAAGAATTTCCCTGAAATTTATGTGGGGCTCGACCACAGTGCAATGTATAAATTACCATAACTTAGGGGGAATTTCCCAAAAAATTGTGAGTATCATCTAATTTCATACATTTTGGGGAATTTTCCCTAATTTTTTAGTGAATTATAAGAACTTTCAGGAAAATATACCCAAATCTTGGGGAAAATTATTTTCCCAAATGAAAATGTAGATTTTTCCCCACTAAAAAGTGGGGAAAATTCCCGAAATTTTTTACAGTGGACTCAAGAAAGTGTTCTTCATAAAAGCACAGAATCCTTAATATAAAATCTCTAAACGATATTGTCGATTTCGATTGTCACGATTACCATTTTCGCCTGCTATATGCGTGTGACACGAGGCATCAGTGCGCATTTTTACGCTCTTAAGGCCATGTGACGAGTGGGTCACGTGGCCGTATTCCTACCTTACCGACATTTTTTTTATTTGTAAACTTATTTTCACACGAATAGCCACATCGAGTTGAAAATTTGGGATGATAGGTGAGAAGCACTAAGAAACGCGACTCTTGTCCTAAATTTGTATAATTATGAAAAAAGTTTTTTTTGTAAATAATTTTTTTTTTCTTTTTTCATCATTATAAAAATTTAGGACCAGAGCCGCGTTTCTTAGTGCTTCTTATTTATTATGCCAAATTTTCAACTTGACGTGGCTATTTGCATGATTTTGATCATTTGAAAGAATTTCGAAGAAGTTTAAAGACTATAGGGTATTTTTTTTAAATAAGGAATCTTCAAGAGCTTCAAACAATTGCAAGGAATTTCAAAAGATTTCAAAGGATTCGAAATATTTTGAGGTATTATAAAAGATTTTAACGAGTTTTTAATTGATTTCACTAATTCAATAGGATTTCAGAGGATTTAAAAAATTTCAATTGATTTTAAAAGATTTCAAATTGATAAATATTGTAGGAAAATATTTGAAAGAATTCCAGAAGATTCCAAGGAATTTGTTATTTATTTCAATAATTCGAAGGAATTTTAAAGGACTGGGCATATTTTAGGGCATATGAAAAGAATCCAAGGCATTTGAAAGAGATGTCAATAATTTCAATGAATGCCAGAAAATTTTTAAGGGTTTGAAATATTTTAGGACATTTGAACAGATTTTATGGAATTTTCAACTGATTTTAGTAATTTAATTGATTCAAAAGGATTTGAAATATTTTAGAGTATCTTTAAAAGATTACGAGGTATTTTCGGCAAACAATTTCCAAGAGTTATAAAAAGTTTAAAGTTATTTTAAAGAACTTGAAATATTTTAGGGAATTTTGTAGGTATTTGTTTCAACAATTTCAAGGACTTTTAAAGGATTAGGAGAGTTTTAGATAATTTAAAAAAAATGCAAGGCATTTTCAAAAGATTTCCATAATTTAAAGGAGTTAACAAAATTTGAGAGGATTTGAAAAGTTTTAGAGTAATTCAAAATATTCCAAGGAATTTTCAACTGATTTCAGTAATTTAATTGGATTTCAGAGGATTTAAACAATATCAAGTGATTTTAAAAGATTTCAACCGAATATATATTTAAAGAAAATATTTTAGAGAGTTTCAGAAGATTCCAAGGAATTTTTTTTTATTTTAATAATTTTAAGAAATTTCAAAGGATTGGGCATATTGTAGTGTATTTTAAAAGAATCCAAGGCATTTTGAAGAGATGCCAATAATTTCAAGAAATTTAAAAAGATTTTAAAGGGCTTAAAATATTTAAAGGAATTTTGAAGGATTTCTAGGAATTTTGTATTTATTTCAATAATTTGAATGAATTTTGAAAGATTAAGAATATTTTAGGGTATTTCAAAAAAATCCAAGGAATTTTCAAGAGATTTCGGCAATTTAAAGGAATTAAAAAAAATAGAGGATTTGAAAACTTTCAGAGTTTTCTTTAAGATTTTAAGGATTTTTTATTTGATTTCAGTAATTTAATTGATTTCAGAGGATTTGAAATATTTTTGAGTATTTTAGAAGATTCCAAGACATTTTCGAAAACTTTAAAAAGTTTCAACTTTCAAGTAATTTAAAAATATTTCAAATAAATATTCAAGGAATTTAAAAAGACTCCAAGGCATTTCCAAGAGATTTCAATGATTTAAAGGAATTTCAAAAAATTGTAAAGGATTTGAGAACTTTCAGAGTATCTTAAAAGATTCCAAGACATTTTCGAAAGCTTAAAAAAGTTTCGAGTGATTTTTAAAGAATCAAAGGATTTCTTTTTTCATTTCAATAATTTGAAGGTGTGAAAGCACCATTAGAACTGAGACTCCAATAGAACTCTTTTTTGGGGTTCCTTTTTAGTTCGTTGATATCCGATAGATGGCTATTTATATTTTTAACTGCGCATGTGCCGAAAAGCGCGGGCCTATTTGAAATCAACAAGTACTATGAATAATTATACAAATAAATATTAAGAAAAACTTTGTATTCTTGTTGAAAATAAATTAAATTGAATGACCGAAATACCTAACTTTCTAAAAAAATGTAATATTAACGTAATATTGCAAGTATATATTATATAATTTTAAATAGTACCGCGCTTTTTTGGTACATGCGCAGTTGAAAATGTCGAATTTTCAACATAACCTTAAAAACTGTCATATTTCATGTGCATCTTCCTTTCAAGAATAATTACTGTCTATAATTTTAGTTTCTTCATTAAATTTTTCCCAGTTAAATATTATTTAATCTGAATTACAAAGTAAAATGTGCATCATTAACTTGTAAAATCTTCGTAGTGAGTCAAGGCAGAAGTGAAAAAAGGGCTTTATTGGAACCGTTACAATCCGTACTTTGGGCTCATTTAGAAACCATTTATCATTTTGGGTTCCTTTTCAGCAAAAGAGGTTCCTTTTTGTTGCAGCTCCTTTGGAACCAAAAATTGGTTCTAACAGAAACACCAGTTTTTTCTGTGAACAAATCACAATTTATTTTAGAAATAAGATTTATTTTAATTTATAAGTTAAAAGAATTTATTACGGCAATATAATTTACGAATAAGTTAAGTGTTAAACAAATTTAAGAGCCAGTTATAATGAATTGAATTATACTTATATTCACAATTTTTTCTAAATGATAGCGATGGCAGAATTCACCTTCAAATAAGATATGAGAAATCCATTATGTACTCCTTTAACAGAGAAATAAAATGAAAAGCAGCTTCTTATTGGAGGCTGCATACATCATCCTGTGGTGCCTTCTAATTATTCCACACAGATATTTTGTAACATTAATTAAATATAAATAACATAAAAAAATAAGTATTTGGTTTATTCTGATGCCAGTTTTAAGTAATTTAATAACGAGTTTTTTCCTTGTCACTTACTTATGAAATGCAAATATCTCAGAAGGACACTCTTGACGTATATAATGTATAAGATAACGACTAGATGATATATTGTGTAATCTATAATAAAGCACCAGAATGATTATTAGTTACACTATTTAAAAAATTCTTAATTAATAAACGAATCACTCTTCCTCTACTTGGACAAAATGATGATCGTTTGTACCCTGGTCTTCTACTTGGCTGCCATCCTTAACTCTATTGGTGAATATAATACTACAATAAAAAAATATATATATGTGTATAAATCTAAAAATATTTTTAAGCTTTTCACAAATAACATCTTGTCCGATGTATCCCGCATTCTAAACCAATTGCTTTTTTTAACTCTGAGTTTTTCCGCAATAGGGACGAATTTAATTTAAGCTTATTCCGCGAAAGCCCAGACTTTGTGTGTAACAAAAGATAGAATTTGAAAAGTTTTCCTATCAACCTCTCTGCTTATTGCGAATTTATTTTTTTACGTGTTCACAATCGACTGAAAATAGAAAAATCAATACGATTTCTTTATTATTACTCTCTTGTTCATTCCGAAAGCCTTGATTTATTAGCATTTTTAGTTAAATTGAAAAACTTATCGATTGCGATAGATTAATAATAAGACCAAAAATAGACTAAATTTATATTATTTAAATATGCACAATATTCTAAAAATTGTATTTAATACTTTGCAGTTTCAAATTTTATATATAATTCTCAGGGCATTTCTGAGGCTATTAAAAATTAGATACAGATCTGTTATCTAAACATGAATCTGAAGTCTTATCTTTTAGTCAACATTAAAATAAAAGCTATTTTTTTTAAGATCTACCTGTTGAAATATAAAGTCTTTATTAAAGTTTTAATATCACGATAAAAGTATAATATGAATTGAGGAATATGATGCAGGTCAATTAAAAATTCCAAAAATAGTTGATTTCTGCTATTGAGTATTTTCAAAATTTGATATTAAAAGAAGTGTGGCTTTAGTGAGCATCGGATTATCCTAAAAGTACAAAATTCTCCCATCCAGTCCAATACAATTCATTGTTTAATAATTTTTAATTAAAGTTCCTAAAAATTTCATATTTTTTGTTTGATACTTCATATAATAGAAACATGGAAACTTTCTGGGTTTTGGTTGAAGATTCATATTTATAGTTGGGAATTTATTTCTTTGGTTGAAAATTTAACTAATCCATTTTTGGTTGGAAATTTATCTTTTGTGGTTCAAAATTCAACTCTTTGTTAAAATTGGATATATTTCTAAGAAAATTCTTCTCTTTTCATCGGAAATTTAATTCTTTTGTTGAAAATTGACCCATTTTTTAATAGGTCACCTTTTTTACTTGAAAATTCGAGTGTTTATTTGTTTGTTGGAAATTAATTTTTTTTTAGTTGAATATGTAACTATGTACATTGGTAGAAAATAAGACTATTGGGTTGAAAATGAACTATTTTGGGGTATTTTTACGCTTTGAGCGTGATTTTTATGCCTTCTTATTTCTCTTTGTAGCTTTTTCAGATTTTAGAGCAAACTATTTTTAACGTTAAAATATACCTTTTTAATTGCCTAATCTTTCTTAAAGAATGCATTACATAGGGAGTTTTTTTATAATTCTTAACTTTTCAGTTATTTCAAATATTTTCAGTTTTGAATTTAAAACTTTTTCTTCATCATCCGGATGTAGTTGTCCCACTTTTGAAATCAGCTAATGGAAATTTTACTTTCTGGATAAAAAGCAAGAAGCGGGAAAAACAAACATAAAAACGGTAAATTCGTGTTGTGAGAAGCAAAAATGAAGTTGGCTAATGTAAAAAAGGTGACTATCAGAGGAGTTTCGCTTCCTGAATATTTTATCGGGAAAAGGGAAAATTATTGTATAAACGTCGAAAACCGAACTAGTACATTAGTGCGCGTTGAAATTTTCGTCCGCTAGAAAAGCAGCAACTGTTCAGTTTTCGACGTTTCTAATTTTTTTTACCTTTTTTCCAAAGAATTTAGGAAGCGAAACTCCCCTAACTCGGTAGTCTTTTTTGACATTGAGAAAACTCGTATTTCCCAGTAAAAAAAACTAATTCGGGAGGATTGCATGCCTGTCAATTCGCCTTAATTTGTGGTCGAGTTCATTTCGGAAAAAAAATTGCATGCCTTGAGACTCAAACCCGCGATCTCAAGTGTATAAAGTCCAGAGGGCGACCACTGAGCTACGGGACTCATTAATATTTCTTTACAACGGATCCTTTATGCCGAGCGCGTTGGTTATCCCTTACGAATTCGATTGAATAGGCCAGTCTTTAACTGTATTCGCGCTGGCGAATTCTGGCGAATTGGGGCTTGACTTAAAATCTCGCGAATTAAAATGAATTGGCGGACACTAAAAATAATTCGTGCTGACGCATTCAAATGAATTAGATTCCCTAAAAAAATTTCGCTGAACTCGGGCTAATAGGATATTTGAAGACTTTATTACTTTTCACGAATTTACACGAATTCACCACCATCTCCAATTCGAGATTTTCGCAAAGCAAGATTTACGGGGGCCCCTGACGCATTCTTCTCAATTAGTCCCAATTAGTTTCTTTTTACTGGGTTGCGATTTTTTTACAAATAGACCTAATATTGCTTCTTGAGCTTTCAAAAAGTTACCCAGAGAAGACTTCCCGTGATTAGTCTTGCCCCCACAGTATTTCCACAAGGTGTTCACAAAATAACAACATAAGAAAAATGTAATCCTCTCTTTATTGTTGCAGAGTTAAGTTTACAGTTCGATCTTTTTCCTAATGACGACCCTACGCCTGATGTTCCTCGTGGCGGACCTCCTTCTTCTAAAAGAAAATATTTACCTGAGATTGACCTGAATCATCCTCCTGTCGAGTCTCCTCCTCGTGCCAGATCCAGGTCTTCTCCTGCCGAGTCCCTTCCTCGTGCCAGATCCAGGTCTCCTCCTGCCGAGTCTCATCCTACTTCCAGGTCCATAGCTCCAACTATGAAAATTCCTTCCTCGGACGGTCATGGATGCGGAATTGAACAACTTAGATTTATTTGGTTGATTCCCTTGAACAATCGGCAACGGATATTCGAACTTCGAACATACACTTTTCCTGCCGATAAAGGAATTAAAATAAGGAAAGGATATAATAAGTATGTGCCTGTGCAAACACAAGAACAAATTGTATTATCAACATCCAATGGTGACGTATTTGCTTCATTGGAGAATCATGATGTTCTTGCCGGAATATACACATATTATAATCATTGTAATAGACGGGCAAAAATAAACATGAAGACCGGCATGGTTACCCCATTGACCCGAGAAGAAGTCAATGAGGCTGTAGTAGGTGTCCGCTGCCCAATCATGGGAAATTATAAAGTAATGCATGTAAACCCTGTGTAAAATTGCAAACTAAATTTCTCTATATCATTATCTCAATTAAGAAAATGTAAACTAAAAAATAATATGGTTTGTGATCCGAAGTCGGATTGTAATCGTACATTTTCGTTGGGGAAAATCATTTTCTAGGGTTGTGAGCAGTGAAACGTTTCATTGAAACATTGAAACTTTCACTTGAAACTTTCAAATGTTTCACAGTCAAAGTTTCATCGTTTCTTGAAACATTGGGGGGAAAGGAGAGAACTTCTATATGCGCATGCGCGGAAATTAGATCAAGTTAGAGTTCCTCTAGGGAGAGTTGTGTCACGTTACCCCCTCCACTAGCCGACGCGAAACCGGAATCGGAAATACGTAGCGAAGCGCGAAACATTTAAAGTATTCTAGATGTCTCACTCAGCAAAACTTTAATCTAAAAGCCAAAAACAAAAACAAAGAAGAAGCAAAACTTTAAGAAAAGGTTATGTGTCATATATTTTCATGAAGTGTTTGTTATGAAAATACACTTTTTCAATGAAAAAAACAATAGTGTCGTGTTACATTCTCTACTGCCGTAATAGTTCTGGCCAAGGATTTTACTTAAGACAAGTCCCAAACGATCCTAAGCTTAAGCAATTGTGAATGGAGAGTATTAATCGAGATTATTGGACACCTCACTCGAAATCAGCTGTTTGTGAGGTAAGATTTTAATTTTCAGTCAATAATGTAATAAAAGTCGGAAATGCACCTTATTTTTTCACGATTGCAGGTGAATTTTGACTGTAACATGTGGGAAACTATTATTTTCTATTCAATCAGTGTCTGAACATTAAATTTGACTTGAAAGTCGCGCTAATTTCAAAACATCCGATTCCGCTTTCGCGGCACCAATCAAAAGCGGAGTAAGCGGTGACACAACTCTCCCTAGAGGAACTCTAGATCAAGTTAGGTACTGGGGTACTGGTATGCCGCTTTGCCGCAAGTTTAAACTTGTTTTGAAATATAATGTAGTGTTTCTCAGTGTTACTACAGTAAAATTGTGTTATTGGTGAAAATATTAAAAATTATGGCACTGTGTGCATAATCACTTTTCTAAAAGAGTCTTTGAAAGTAAAAATAACAAATTTTTTCATTTTCCTTATATGCGGTTTGAATTTTCCCGCCACCATCTTTGAAACATTGCAATGTTTCACGAGACCTTGAAAGTTTCATGAAACTTTTCATTGGACCAAAGTTTCATGAAATTTTACAACCCTATCATTTTCCCCAAGATTTGGGGAAATTTCCCTAAAAGTTCTTATAATTCACTAACAAATTGGTAAAAATTCCCTAAAATTTAGGAAATTAGATAACACCTACAATTTTTGGGGAAATTTCCCTAAACATATGGTAATTTATACAAAAGTTTGGGAATATTCCCTAAAATTTGCGGAATTGAATGATTCCTACTGAATGTAGGGTATCGTTCCAAAAATAATGTTTGATCTTCCACGTAGAATAGGTAAATTTTCTAAGCATTCTTGAAGTATTACAGTCTGTTCAGGAAGATATTTTGTCTCAAGATATTTGATAAACTAGCACATTATTTTGAATGATTTTACCCATTTTTTTGGAGAAAAGATTTATTAATGTTATAGTCATCTCAAAGATATCATAAATTTGTGTTATTCATGTCAGAATCCAATAAATAATTTGCATATTACATGCAAAAAAATGTATTTATCGTTTTTAGTTAAAATTTTGTTTGCAGCACTTTCCTTTTAATAAGTGTTAATATTTAAATCTTGCTGCGCTGAGCTGGTAGTTCGGAGCAAATCCACCAGGGCGCGACGTGCCGCCTCTCTCGCAACAGAAATTACGCGTCGACTGTTTAAGAGAGCAGATGACACAAAGCAAAGCATACTTATCTGGAGCAGAGGCTACCATGATCAACAAGGCGTTTTCTTTAGCGCGAGGCTCTTCCATTATCTCAGGGAAAATTTCCGAACTTTTTAATAAAATTCCACAAAATTAAGTGAATTTTCCCTACTACGACTTAGGGAAAATTCTCTACATTTTCAGTAAGATTCCACAGAAATGTAGGGAATTTTCCCAAATTTTTGAGGTAAAATTCCAAAATTTCTTTTGTAATATTTCACACATTATTTTAGGGAATTTTCCCCAAGGCCGAGTAGGGAAAATTCCTGAATTTTGGTGTATATTACTTCCACACGATTTTGGGAAAAATTCCCTCGAAAATTGTTTACAGTGTATGGCCTAATAATTTTCCACGTTGCGATGAAATTTCTCAAAGCTTTATAGGCTTTGAGACACACATTCTCAGTATGATACTCGTGCTTCGCGCTCGGTTTCCCAGGTCATGGCATGGATTATAGTCGAGGTACGAACAGTACCTGCCTTTTCCTTTTCATGATAAGTAAATTTTAAATATTCAATAATTCAGTGATCTGCATTTTTTAAATATTTCTTCAGACTTTAATATTATAAAATAGTTAACATTTTTTTACAAAGATGGATTTAAAGAAGAGTATACTAAATCGAATTAAACCCCTTACTCCTTTTCCATACTTTCTTTCAGTCCTTTCAAAGAATTGAGTTGATTCTCTAAAAAATTTCACTTGTCTTCTGGTCTTCTAATGCTGCTCGTTTTAATTTATCACGCCGCTGAGCTTGCGAATTCCACAGAACCTTATTGCCTTATTTAATTTGATTTTGTAAAGAATTAGGATGTAGTTTCTTCAGTTATAAATTCTATTTCATTAATTAATAAAAGATATTATATTGAATTTGGAAGTCATCATTTTACATTTCTTTTCGATTTTCCTATTCAGCCTAATAATAAATGGTTTAATACATGTATTCACCCTTTTTCTTTTAATCAAAAGATAAAATGTTATGATGTCTATCAAGAAATACTAAACTTTCCTTTACGTGATGAAAAATGTTGTTTCCTCTAAGTTTTGCATAACAATATTATCAATCTTAAGTACCCTGAGACCCTATTTCCTATGGGTTTCGGGCTCGGCCTCAGTGACCTTCACAGTAAATCAGCGTTCTTTGAACCGTCAACAATCAGGACTGTGTTAAACATTCTTGTAGGATTTTTGTCCCAAAAAAAAATTTATTTTTGCAATTTTGGTTTTACAATACGATAAATAACTTCAAACAAAACTGTGAAATATCCACTTACGTAAATATAAGAGAAAATTCCGTGTTGTTGCTGGAAAATCAAACCGTCGAGGATACTGCCCGCTTTCTTCATAAAATACTGCGCAACTCCGCTGACCTTGGAGCGCCTCTCTCTCGCCTTCTTGAACCCCCTCATCACTGCGTGCAACGGTATATGGGGTCCCGGTAAATCGGGATCCCAGTGTAATTTATTAGTAAACGCTTGAAAAAAAAACTTGCAAAATTCGAGCTTAGGGAGGATGACTTCGAAATTTTATTTGACCCTCACTTGGCAACTAAGAGGGTATTTACGACAATATTTGATGTACAAAAAATAAAACTATATACGGTTTTCGATATCTGCTGATACAATATCTTAATAAAATGTTTTTGTGTAGTTATTAAAATTTAATATTAGTTAAATTATTTTAGGAAAATAAGAGGATTGCAATGTTTAGAAACGCTTTTATGAATTTAATACAAAATCGGTTTAAACAAAAAATTTCAATCGTTGCAGAATTATACATTGTGGTTTACTTTGACCGCAAAAACGTAATTTGTCCCCACTGTTATTTGGGCGAAAGAGTTAATTTAATTTGACGATTTCGAATAGGATATAAATATGCTGGTACGATCAAACAGATGACACAGATGTATTTCAATGTATAGGTATACTCGTCCATTCAATTTTCAATTTATTTAACTATTAGGAAAAAGTGATTGTAAGTTTTTTATTAAGAATTCCATAGCATGCTCAACAGATATAATGACTATCCTGTAACATTTCGCTATTATTTAATTCGATTTTTTTTATCAGAATATCAAGTAAGCCCATTTATTATCAAAAAGTATTGTTAGAAGCCACAATACATCAAAATATATTGAGTTAATTTCGGGTTTTCCGAAGGTAGAATCACCGAACTCTTTCGATATGAAATTAAAACAAAATATAAATTTTTGTAAACAATGATTTAACACACGAAGCATATGCGGATATCGAAACTATCTAAAACCTGTTCTATAACAAAAGGAAGAAGAAACTCCGAAATTTCATTTAATTCGCCCTAATTTGTGGTACACATGAACTTCTTCGTGTACAAGGTGATAGCTTCTGATATATGTAATTTGTTAATTTTACAACATTACATACACAACAAACATTTTTTTCTTTTTAAATCAATAAAAATCTTTAAATTTATAAGACAAATCATGTTGCTTATAAGCGAGCACTGGGCTTTATTTATTCTTTAATCTATTTTGAAAGTTACTTTTCTTTTGTTTGATATTTAAAAAATTCTAATAACTAAGCAAACTAATTTTTGAGGCCAGGGAGTGGTCTAGACTGCTCCCAGAAGCAAGAGTGTAACGTGTATTTTATGCTGAAGAAGAATTTTCGAAAGAAAATTTCATCCGCAACCAACTAACGAGCCCTCGGAGAGACGAATCTCACCAGAGGAACGAAAGATACTTACGAATTCGAATAATTTCCCGGATTGGGAAAGGATGCTAACGATCCAAGGGGTTATCGAGATAAAGCCAAGTAATGATTCGCATCTTTTCCGAATGCAGAAAAGGAAAATTCCAATTGGAAAGGAAGAGTCAAAAAAAAGAATATATATTGAATTTAAAATGATTTGAAATGGATTTAAAAAAGGCAAAGAGCAAAGCACGTTACTTCTCTGCTAGTTCCTGACCAAAAAGTATCGCTCTACTTACAAACTGGAGTAGAAAACCAAGCGACCCACTCTCTAAAAGCTTCGAGAAGCGAGTGTCAAACCGAGTGGGACTCGTCTCCCGCTCAACTGCCTCTCCGTGCTGGCCGAGCGTACTGTGACGTGATTGGCTGAGAGTCCCCACTCTATACTATGGGAGCGGGTCTTGGTTCCCTCTGCTTTGTGCGGATCTTCGCCGCACGGGATGGCTTACTGAAGGGTGCTATTTTAATATAAAGTTACGAGAGCTTGTAAAATATTTCTTACAGTGTGTAAATTTTTTTTTATAGAAGGTAAGATAAACCTACACGTTACAATCCACTATTACCGAATTTTGCGTAAGGCTAGCCCTTTTTCCAGATCATACAAGGCTAACATTACGGAATATTCCGTAATACTAGTCCTAACACTTTACTTGGCCGATTGCTTTTATGCAAAATTCCGTAATACTAGTCGCAGTGTCTTTTATAAAACGTTTTTTTTTTTCATTCCTGTAGAATCACGAAAATATGTATAAGCCTCTTTTGTCGTTCCACTGAAAATACGCTTGCTTTCAAATACGATAACTCGGTTGGAGGAAAATCTAGACATTTTTTTAAAATTAGCTAGAAAGGTAATGAAATTCCACCTTTTTTCACACAATTCGAAATTTTTCAAATTTTATACCCAGTGCTAACCTTAACCTCTTTGACACCCTCGAGCGGCAGAGGGTGGTCGGAAAGGGCGCCCCATCGTGAAGTCGGACGCTTGGCGCCCCTATTTGCTTTCTGTCACGACCCGGGTATCGCGAACTCTTTATTTGAAGCGATTTTATCGGCCGGACATGAAATTAATTTTTTTTTGGTGGTTCGTATTTAAACAGACCCGTGAAGATAGGTGAAAAGAAGGGAAGAGAGAGTTATTTAGTGTCCAATTTACAAATTTAATTTCTACTCTTAGGAAACATAATTGTACACATCTTTCGCGATTTTGACGTTGACAAAATTAAGGTTTAAAAAACTCATGACCGAGCGGAGAAAAAAGAGGCGATTTCTTTTGGCCTCCAAGGGTCCAGAGCAAGGTACCAACCAATAGGTTTTACTAGTGGAAGTTTATTAGAACCAGTTGGCTTTTCGGGTCCTCCTTTTAGACGAGGGCCTCTTATTCAGGAAAATCAATCAGAGTCAAAATGAAAGCGTGACCTTCTTTTTGACTTTTCCAATAAATTTTTGGAATCCCCTCACTCTTATCTACTTTCAGAGTCATGGCCATTCGTACCCACTTGAGATTTTGAAACAACTCGACTCTCGACACTTAGGGTTGTTGCAACGACTCAGACGTGTGACCAAGGAAAAAAGTGCTTAAAAATTGGTTTTTGTTAAATATTTTATTGGTTTCATAATTATTGAGGGCTTGCAGTTTGTTATTTTATTACTGTTCTGTTTTTCAAATCGTGAAAAACAGTTTAGATTTTCTTTGAAGGGGCTTTCAGTTTGCCCTTTTAGGCCCTTCTTCCCTTTAAAAAAACTAATTACATTGCATCTTTGTGATCATCTGTGTGCTCGTTTTCGTATGCAGTGACTGTTTTATGATAC
Organism: Andricus curvator; assembly: GCA_932195095.1. NCBI lineage: Eukaryota > Metazoa > Arthropoda > Insecta > Hymenoptera > Cynipidae > Andricus > Andricus curvator. Next base: position 13,451 of record CAKNYM010042139.1, on the reverse strand, counting down.
AGGTACATTTTCCAGAGGCAGATTCTTAAGAAAGTTTAAATTTTACATATTGCTATCTTTGATAAGAATTTTTATAAATAAAATGGCCTCACACCTTATACACTAACTTAATCTAAGTACATTCTTCTACTTCAGAAAAGAAAAAGGCTTTCTGGATCTTTTCTCGGCCTGCTTCACACTTGTCTCGTGTTTTCCCTGAAATAAATAAAGTGGAAACAGGACATTTAAGATATTTAGATTGCAAATTTGAATTTTACTATAATTCTAAATTTCGCGCTTAAATCTTGATGGCAAGACAGAGTTTGCCTTTACCATACCAAAAGGGTTGGGTTTCACATGTTCTCGCGATTAAATGAGTGCAGGTGCGCGATAATCACCTCGCAACTATCGTGGCGCCCTGGGGCAGGGCCTCACCTGCCCACCAAAGGCAGGTACTGTTCGTACCTCGACTTTGATCCATGTCATGACCTGGAAAACCGAGCGCGAAGCACGAGATCATACTGAGAATGTGTGTCTCAAAGCCTATAAAGCTTTGAGAAATTTCATCGTTACGTAGAAAATTATTAGGCCATACACTGTAAACAATTTTCGAGGGAATTTCCCCCAAAATCGTGTTGAAGCAATATACACCAAAATTCGGGAATTTTCCCTACTCGGCCTTGGGGAAAATTCCCTAAAATAATCTGTGAAATATTACAAAAGAAATTTTGGAATTTTCCCTAAAACAGATTTGGGAAAATTCCCTACATTTTTGTGGAATCTTACTGAAAATGTAGAGAATTTTCCCTAAGGCGTAGTAGGGAAAACTCACTTAATTTCGTGGAATTTTATTAAAAATTTCGGAAATTTTCCCTGAGATAATGGAAGAGCCTCGCGCTAAAGAAAACGTCTTGTTGATCATCCCAAAGCCTACAGGGCTTTGAGAAATTTAATCGTTACGTAGAAAATTATGAAGCCTTACAGAAAATCTAGCATTTGTAGGAAATATTTTTGCGAAGGTTCAATTCGTCTGTGGATAAAATTGATAAAACAACTGCCATAAACCATAATGACTTTTTAATGTAATTACTATAGTTACACTTCAGATTTCAATCCGACTTCGGGTCACAAACCATATTACTTTTTAGTCTACATTTCGTTAATTGAAATAACGATAATAGAGAAATGTGGTTTACAATTTTAGACAGGGTTTACATGCATTACTTTATAATTTCCCTTGATTGGGCGGCGGGCACCTACCATAGCGTCATCGACTTCTTGTTGGATCATTGGGGTAACCGTGCCGCTGTTCATGTTTATTTTTGCCCGTCTTTTACTGTGATTATAATATGTGTATATTCCAGCAAGAAGATCATAATTCTCCAATATAGCAAATACGTCACCATTGGATGTTGATAATACAATTTGTTCTTGTGTTCGCACAGGCACATAGTGACTATATCCTTTCCTTATTTTAATTTCTTTATCGGCAGGAAAAGTGTATGTTCGAAGTTCGAATATCCGGTGCAGATTCTTATTAGGAATCAGCCGAATAAATCTTAGTTGCTCAATTCCGCATCCATGACCGTCCGGGGAAGGAAGTTTCATAGGTGGAGCTATGGACCTGGCAGTAGGATGAGACTCGGCAGGAGGAGACCTGGATCTGGCACGAGGAGGAGACTCGGCAGGAGAAGACCTGGATCTGGCACGAGGAGGAGACTCGGCAGGAGGATGATTCAGGTCAATATCAGGTAAATATTTTCTTTTAGAAGAAGAAGGTCCACCACGAGGAACATCAGGAATAGGGTCGTCATTAGGGAAAAGATCAAATTGTGAACTTAACTCTGCAACAATAAAGAGAACATTACATTTTTCTTGTGTTGGTATTTCGTGAACCCCTTTTGGAAATACAGTAGGATAAGACCGATCACATGAGGGAAGTTTTCCCTGGGTAACTTCTTGAAAGCTTAAAACGCAATATTAAGTCTATTTGTGAAAAAGATCGAAAATATGAGTTTTTCTCGGAGCCTAAAAGAAACTGTGGGAAGAAACTCCTCTAACACTGTCTCTTCTCGAATCCGAGAAAACTCGATCATTTTGGCAATTAAGCTAAATCTGAAATGATGAGGATTGATGTGTCAAAAGAATTTGTCGTGCTTCTTACCATCGCCCTAAAAGAAACATTACTTGGGAAGGTTCCTGGAAGAATTTCCTGGTACAACTACAAATTCCGGATAGGTAATACACTTCTATACCAACACACTAGGAAACCAACACTCGCGGAAGGAAAAACGGTCAATTTGGAGTCAGGACTACTTTCCGTGGCCATGATTTATCGTTTAAGTAATGCGAGCTAATATGAAATTCTTGTCATCAAATAAATAGTCAGTAAAAAAACAACAAGATTTAAAATGAGATAAAAATTAAAATTTTTTTAAAAACTCCCAGTTGAATGCATTCTTAAAATTTTTTCCAGGTACAAACCGAAAAACGGGTAAGAAATTGAACGGGAAAAATTCGAGACATTATGTGATGCATAAGTTGATTATGTTAGTGCAACGCAGAATTTTCAATTCGTGCAAATGTTTATTTGAATATCCAATACTAAATTTCAAACTTTCACCGTATTATTAGTTATATTATTCTCGATTTTCTTTTCTCATTTGAATAATTTTATAATAATCGCAAATTTACAAAACACTTGCTGAAGTTCATTTAAAATCCATTATCTCTCCACAAAATTTTGAGCGCCTCATTCAATTCTTTTGTCTTTGAGTAGTAACTTTTTAAAGTTTAATGGTTTTGGACTCTATGAAAACCTCTAACCATTTTTCATATTAGACGATTTCGAAAGTCAACATTCTTTCCCTAGCAAAGTTTTAGAAAGCAATATTTTGAATTTCAGGGATCATCGGATGCTTACTAAAGCTACAATTCTTTTAATATAAAATTTTGAAAATACACAATTGAAAACTAGAGAAAGGAACTATTTTTGGAATTTTTAATTGACCCCCATCATCGGTTTTCAAAATTGTTGACATATTTATCTATCAAATTCTCTTTTTCTACCTAAAATCCTTTTTATTTCCAGACCCATTTTGATATTGTAATTATATCGTGACATTAAGACTTTAATAGACATTTCGTATTTCAATGTGATAACAGGTAAATATTAACGAAATAAACCTTCATATTCATGCTCACTAAAACATAAGACTTTAGATTCATGTTTAGATAACAGATTTAGATAACAGATCTGCGTCTTATTTCTAATAAGATTTGAAACTGCAAAGTATTCAATGAAATTTTTAGAATGTTATTGATATTTATATAAAATAAATTTCACTTATTTTTGGTTTTATTATTAATCTGTTGCAAACAATAAGTTTGTTAAGTTGAATAAAAATGATAATAATAAAACAAGGAATTCGAAATGAGCAGGAGTGTAATAATAAAGAAATCGTATTTATTTTTCTAATTTTACTCGATAGTGAACACTTAAAAAAATGTGAATTCGCAATTACCAGACAGATTAACAGAGAAACTTTATGAATTCTATCTCTTGTAATGCACAAAGTCTGGATTCCCGCGGAATAAACTTATATCAAATTCGTCTTCATTTTGAAAAAACTTGGGATAGAATGCGCAATAGTTAGGAGAAATTGTTATTTGTGGAAAGCGGAAAATACTTTGGATTTTTATATATATATTATTGTACTATTATATTCACCAATAGAATTAAGGATGATAGCCAAGTTGAGGACTAGAGTACAAACGATCATCATTTTGTCGAAGTAGACGAAAAACTGATTCATTTATTTATGAAAAATTTCGTCAACAGTGTAACTAATGATTATTCTAGTGCTTTATTAAAGATTACACCATGTATCATCTAGTCGTTGTCATATAGATCATAGACGTTAACCTTGTCATTCTGAGATATTTGCATTCCAGTAGTCAGTAACAAGGGAAAAAATAAAGTTATTAAATTCTTTAAAACTTATATCCTTTCGTCTTCTCCTATTTTTATTTTTCATAGAATATAATGAATACTAATGTTTTAAAGAAACTGGACTTTGGACTGAAAACGAAGAATTTTCACGTTTTGAGGAAATGAAACCAAATAAAAAACTGCGCAACAAATTGTCCATTTACTCAGCCCATTTCCGCGCGGTTGTCTTCAAATTATTTTTCCATATACGAACAATTTAATGCATTTCCATAAGAAAGAATTAGCCCCGAAATTAAAAGTGTCACTTATAAACTGAGAAAAATTTTGAAATTCACGTCCGATATCAAACAAATTGGAATAATTAGGACAGCTTTTTCAGAGATAAGTACTTTGTTTCAATAACTATTAATTTTTAGGAGAAATAAAATAATGAACGCTAATATTTTTAAGAAATTGAATTTTAGATTTAAAAGGACTTTTTTTCTGAAAAATTTAGTTATTCGGTTGAAGATTCGTCGTTGTGGGTTAGGAATTCGGCAGTTTGGTTTGGGGTTCAACTGTTTTGTTGAAATTTTGATTGTTTCCTTCAAAATTGGACTGTTTTGTTTAGGGGGGGGGGGGGTCGTGCTTTTGTGGGGTGAATTCTAGAGACAGCCCAGGGATGGGCAGATGGGACCATATGAACCTTTTAAAAAAAATTCTCTTTTTTTCCTTTTTTATTGATAATTAAGCTGGTGTCCTTCTCAATATACAATACAAACCAACCATGACTCTTTCGGTTATGAATCTGTCCCTACACTCCCCCTTCATTGATCGAAGTTGGGTGGGACTTACGTTTTAGTTAGGCGTATACTTTAAACAATGAATAATATAAACAATAGAGAAGACTCGGAATGGATTGAAACTTTTATTGACAAAAGGCATGCATCCAGTAAATGTGAAGGTAAAGTTTGAGGCGCTGAATGAAGATTGGATATTTGGAATGATAGAGGGGGAGGGGGGGGGATGATCTTAAAGACAGACAATTATGAAAACAATGCCCCTTTTCCTCATAAATGAACTTAAGTCAAGAATGCAGAAGAAAGAGAGCCAAAAAGACAAAATAGACGCGAGTTCAGGTTGAGAATTTACAGAAACCGGAAGTGCAAATAGATTTTCAGAATAGGATATACCAAAGCATAGATGGGCCAACTTGGTAGGTGCTAATACGAAATAAATATATAGAGCGCGCATGGACTATGCTCCGGGATATCATTGTCAGGAGTGCGACTGAAGTGTGTGGTACTACGGTTGTAGGAAGAATGTCTGGTGATGCGTGATGGAATGACGAAATCCGCGTAACCGTTAACGAAAAGAAGTAAGAGTATCTAAGAAAGTTGAACATTACAGGTCTTAGCGACTAGGAGAGAAATAGACTTGGAAACGATTATAGAGACAAAAACAGGAAAGTAAAAATACTAGTTAAAGAAAGTATGGATAAGATAAAAGCGAGAGAAGAGAAACAAATGCAAACTGATTTTGAAGAAAGCAATAAACTGTTTTGCAAATTCACGTTGACCATTATGAAGGGAAGTAGTAGTACAGAGTTAGGCGGCATGAGAAATAGCAAGGATGAAATGGTGTATAATACGAACGTGATACTAGATGCTTTGAGAGACTCTTTTAAGGAATTATTGGGAGGTAAAGCTATCGGGCAGCACAAATGCGACATAGAACACGGTACGTTGGAAAATGTGGTTGAAAGAATCTATGTCTCTGAGGTTAGGGATATAATTAATAACTTAAAAACTGGTAAGGCTGCTGGTGTAGATGGTTTTAAGGCTGAAATACTTAAATACAGTGGCGAATACATACCTCACAGGCTGTTCGAACTAATAAATTCATGTATGGAGATGGGAAAAGTTTCAGATGACCAGAAAAAGGCGATTATTATCCGAATATATAAAGAAAATCGAGAAAAAATCAGCTGCAATAATTACAGAGGTATTCGTCTACTAAGTACCGTAAGCAAAACATATTCAAAAATATTTATTCAACAGTTGACTTAAAAGTCCCGAAGAGATGATTTTTCAAAGAAATAGGTGAATTTTCAAAAAAGGAAAAAATTAGACAAAGGCAAAGAACGAAAAGACGAACTTTTTAGAAAACAGTTGAATTTTCAACCAATAACTTTTCCACCATAAAATATGAGTTGATTTTTCAAACTAGTTGTTCAATTCCTGAACAAAAAAGAATTAACTTTAACCAAAAACAGTAGCATTCTCAATCAAGAAAGATTTTTTATTTAAGAAAGAGAAAAAAATGTTAATCAAATTGTTTAACTTTCAAGCGAAACAGGTGCGTTATTTACAAAACAATTGAATTGTCTACGCAGAATTATGCATTTTTGAGCAAAAAGTTAATTTTCTAACAAAACGATAAATTTTTAACCAAAAATGGAATAGGTACGTTTGCTGTTAAAAAAATTTATTTTTAATCAAAAAACTACTTTCCAACAAAATAGGTCTATTTTCAACCAAAAAGCTAGAACTTTAACTAATAAAATAACATTTTAAGGAAGTTGTCAACTTTCAGCCAAGTAGTGGAACTTTTCATCTAGAAGATTAATTTTCTAAAAAAAAAAAAGAATCTACAGCTACGAGAAACTCTATCGTTACGATAGAGAATTAATAAGTTTTACAGAAAATCTTGGATGTGAAAAAGATATTTTTGCTCTGGTTTAATTCAAGTCTGGATAAAATTATTAAAACAATAGCAAAGCGCAGCTACTGAGAGGAGCATGGACGAAAGACTAAAGCCTCGAGATTCATAAATAACACAATGACTTTATTATAATTACCAGTTACAAGTAAGACTTTGATCCAAATTCAGATCACAAACCATATTATTTTTTAGTTTTACATTTTTCTAATTAGGATAATGATATATAGGAATGCGGTTTAAACGATGGGGTTTACATGTAGTACTCTATAATTATACATGATTGTACGGCGGGTACCTATTACAGCAGCATTGACTTCCTTCAGAGTCATTGGGGTAACCGTGCCGCTATTCATGTTTATTTTCGCCCGTCTATAACAGCGCTTATAATGTGCATACATTCCAGCAAAAACATTATAAGTCTCTAATATTGCAAAGGCATCACCATCGGGTGATGATAGTACAATTTGTTCTTGGTTTCCAATCTGCACATGTTTATTATATCCTTTTTTTATTCTAATTCTTTTATCGGCAGGAAAAGTATATCTTCGAAGTTCGAATGTCTGTTGCAAATTGTTCAAGGGAATCAGCCGAATGAATTTCAGATATTCTATTCCACATCCATTTCCGTCAGGAGAAGGAAGCCTTCTAGGTGGAACTATGGAGCTAGAAGAAGGCCTGGCAGGAGTAGACCTAGTCCTGGCACGAAGAGGAGTCTCATCAGGAGAAGGAAGTCTTGTAGGTGGAGCTGTGGACCCGGAAGTAGGATAAGGCCGGACAGGAGGAGACCTGGACCTGGCACGAAGAGGAGGCTCGGCAAAAGGAACAGTCCTCTCAGAAAAATTATTTCTGTCTGGAGAAGATGAAGATTTGCCACGAGGAACTAAGGGAATAGGTTCACCATTAGGTAGACAATCGAATTGTGAACTTAAATCTGCAACAAGAAAGAGAGGATTACATTTTTCTAATGTTGGTATTTCTTGAGCTCTTTGTGGAAATATTGTGGGGCAAGACTGATATCATGAGGGAAGTTTGCTCGAGTTACCCTGAGAAGCATTATCGAGCCCATTTGTCAGAAAGATTGCAAATACGAGTTTTCTTGGAGACTACAGGGTTAAAGGGTTCATAAAATATTTTGAACTTTTTCCGACCAAATATTTAGGAAGCAAAATTCCTGTAACCCTGTAGTCCCTTATTGAATCTGAGTAAACTCGTTCTATTCCACAAATAGGCTAAATCTGACATGTTGAAGATTTTCGCGTCAAAAAAATGTTTCATGCTCCTTTCCACTGCCCTTGAGGTAACGCTATTTGTGAAGGTTCCTGGAAAAGTTTTCTGGTAAACATTTTGGATTGGACAGGATTTCACCAATCTTTAAAATTGGCAATTCACCATGATAATTATGACTTGATTATTTCTTATATTACCTCTAACCTTTTTTTTTATTTTAGGCAACTCCATTATTGCTTCTTACAACTCGAGTTCAACATTTCTGTAATTAAAACCAAAAATAATAAGGCACAAAAATTACCGCCTAAACGTAAAAATACCCCAAAAAAGTTCATTTTCAACCTTATAGTTTTATTATCTACCAAAGTAGTTACATATTTAACAGAAAAAGACGAATTTACAACAAACAAAAAACACTTGAATTTTTAAGGATACAGGATGACCAATTGCACTTTTTAGAAACTTTAATTTAATAATATCAAATAATGAAGGATTTTATTGGATTGCATTGAAGAATTTTGGACTTCTAGGATTTTCGGATGCTTTCTAAAGTCAACATTTTTCTCCTAGTACAGTTTTAAAACATTTTATTATAAGCTGCAGAAATGAGCTATTATTGGAATTTCGAAACTACCGCCATCATTGATCCTTTCAATATTTTAAACTTCAGGAATCATCGGATAATGTGAATTCTCTTTTGTTAAAGCTTCTTCGGCTTTAACGAACACATTCTCATGACGTATCTCGTACTTCGCACTCAATTTCGTCTAAAATACGAACTTTTTCCGCTTCCTAACTGTACTGCGCACGCGTCGCATTGGTAGTCTCATTGGCTCCAAATGGCGCGCTTTTTGAAATTATTACACGTATAAATCAATTTTTTATAATAAATCATCACTGTAGAATTAATTAAATAAATTTTCTGATCACAAAATAGTCTTTTAAAGTGAAAGGTAAATTAATGATTTGATTTTACTCTTTACAAAGAAATTATTGGTTTTAAATTCAAAGGAAGAATTACCTTTTTTTCATCAATGTGAAAAAAACTACAATCATGCGGGACTGCTTACTCAGATATTACATAATAAAGTACAAATTTTATTTTGCATGATTACTTGAATATTTGTTTTTTATTTTGTTTTGATTTGTATTCTCAGCTAACCTGTAAAATGTATCATTTCAATAAATGTATATTATTACAATTCAATATACGCATTGCTATTGGTACAAACGTGTTTTTATTGTTTTGTTTTTATAATTCAAAAAAGTGCGCATCCTATTAAAAACAAAAACAATTTTGTTATTAAACATTTTATTGCATCTTGTGTCGTTTTTCCATTAATTTAAGTCCTTTATTTTCAATTTCACATAAATCTTATACTTTCGCATTATGATGAGAATGTAAAAATAAACCTCTATGTCAATGTTGACTAAAAGATAAGACTTTAGATTCATGTTTAGATAACAGATCTGCGTTTAACTTCAAATATTCTAAGAAATGATCTCAGAAATATATGTAGGATTTGAAACTACAAAGTATTGAAAAGAATTTTAAGAATATTATTGATATTTAAATCAAAGAAATTCGGTTTATTTCTTGGGTTTATTATTAACATATCGCAATCAATAAGTTTGCTAAGTCAACTAAGAATGATAATAAATCACGGCTTTCGGAATGAGCAAGAGAGTAATGATAAAGAAATCGTATTGCTTTTCAATTTCCAGTCGATAGTGAACACTCAAAAAAATGTTAATTCGCAATTATCAAACAGATCAATAGGAAAACTTTTTCAATCCTATTTTTTATAACACACAAAGTTGGGTCAGAAATACTCAAATAGAGTTTGGAAAAAATAGCAATTGGGATAGAAAGCGGGATACGTCGGACAAACTGTTGTTTGTGAAAAACTTAAAAATAGGTCTTGATTTTTATATATATTATTATACTCTTATATTCACCAATGGAATTGAGGATGATAGCCAAGTTGAAGATCAGAGTATAAACGATCACCATTTTGTCGAAGTAGAGGAGAAACTGATTCATTTATTAATTATAAATTTCGTTAATGACATAACTAATGATTATTCTGGTGCTTCATTAAAAATTGCACAATGTATCATCTAATTGTTGTCACATAGATCATAGACGTCAACCTTGTCATTCTGAAATATTTACATTTCATTAGTCACAAACAAGGAAAAAAGTAGTTATTAAATTATTAAAACTAATATCACAATGTATATGTATATATTACAGCCAGTGACCGAAATCCCCCAATGTTTGAATATGGCCTGTCAATATCGTCACTGAAAAAATGACTGGATTCAAGAAAATGCGTTTCTTGATCATGTAAATTTTCCATGTATCTGCGCTTCGATGAGTGTGTGGGCCTGCATTGGTGAAAGAAGGTCTGGAAAGAAATGAATTTTCATCAGGGCCTAAGTTGGTGAAAAAATACCGAAAGAAGATACTCAGTTATCACTGCAATTTATACGGGAGAGAAAACCTGAATAGTCGATTTGTTGAAGAAGCTCGTCTCCACACGTAGGTAGCCTGTGCAAATTCAAATTTCGCAACATTCATCGCAAGGATTTCCATTCATCAAACTCATTAGATTTTGACTTTTTTTCATTACATTGAGTATTATTATTAAGTTTCATCTATCAAAACCGCTATATCAACGTAAAAAAATACAACTGGTTGCTAGTTGCGCGCTTTATAACTGCGGAACGTTTGACTGAAATTGGATTTTTTTCATTGGGCTGAAAAAAATGTCGAAAAGGAGAGGCACAAAAAGGAACTATTCTGAATTGACTGATGAAGAATCAGATTATAATGAAAATGAAGAGCACGTTCTAATACCTAATCCTGATGACTCTGGCTCTCATGGAGATAGTTCGTCAGATGGTGACAGTGCTGAATCAGAATTGTCTGATGACGACGATTCTGAATCAGAAATTCGTGTATCAAATGTTTCATACTCTAATCTATTTTTGATAGTTACACAGAAAAGCAAAAACTGTTAGAGCCTGATCATACTTTCGAATGGTGTGAAGGAGAAAAAGTTTACTCTGCTAATTTGACAGATCAATTATTATTGACTGATGCCGTAAAGCAAAAAATATCTTCGATGTCGTACGTAGAACTATTCGAACGGTTTTTCTGTAATGAAATAAAAAATTGTATCGTTCAATCCAGTGAAGAAAATAACTTGCAATTATCTATAAAAAGGAACTCAACGCATTCGTCAGTATATTATTATTATCGTCTTACAACATGCGAAAAAACCTAAGAGAGTATTCGGAAACCGATCCTTTCGTGAAGTGCTCTGCTGTTTCTCTAGCGATGACACGCGATAGATTTACTGAAATAAAATCGAAAATAAAATATTCAAAACCAACTGATAAAAATGATGATGATAAGGCATGGAAACTTCGCTATATCTTGGAATTATTCAGGAACAATATTCAACAATTTGGATTTTTTTCGACTGCTCTTTCCATTGACGAAATGATGGTCCGATTTTTTGGTCGCACATGCCTGAAGCAGTATTTACCTTCTAAACCTGATCGATACGGGATCAAGCTCTGGGCCTTGTGCGGAGCAAACGGATATATATTTAACGCTGAGGTTTATTGCGGTAAAAATGATACAAGCGTTGGGATAAATCACGAAGTAATATAAGGAGATCCAACTCTAATATAAGGATACCACCCATTTTTCCGTGCCCACTTCCTATAGCATACCCACAACATACCAGATCAAGTATTGTAGCGCCTCTCATGAGAAAATTTGAAACTGTTGAAACCCAACGGCAAAACCTATGTTATAATGGTCTTCCGGAAGAGGCGCTAGAATACGTTATCTGACGTGCTATAGGATGTGGGCACGGAAAAATGGGGGTACAATTTTCCGAAATGGCCCATAGAGCTGGATCTCCTTATACTACTTCGTGGGATAAATTTATCCGCGTGTACACTTGGCTCCAGAGTTGTACTGCAAATGGTTAATTCAAGGAATGCTCGGAAGAGAACAAAACTGGAGTTCCCTTGTGCTGTTTGTTCGTATAATAAGTACATGGGAGGAGTGGATTTGCACGATTTTCGATGTAAGAAAGCTTCTCCCAGTATAAATTCGAAGAAATGGCCATTTACAATTTTCTTACGGATTATTCAAATGTCAATAACGAATGCTGTAATAATCAGGAATATTTGCAAAAAGAAGGATCAAAGAGTAATGAAAACGAAAGATATGTGTAAAGAAGTGAGTAGTTCCTATTGGTCGCAATCAAAATTACCTGATGAAAGAGACGGACGGATTTATTTGTCTCTTTCACTCTCATGAGTTTCCCACATGGAACGGCACCTTCAGTCGGCCATTTTAATCTTGATTCTCCGGAACAGCGGAACGCGAACCACACATAAAAATAAGCAGTTGGCAATACATGCGCGCGCATCGCGTCCACGCAGCTGCTATGTCAAGTTTACGTCAAGTCAATGCTGCGTCGGTTTCTCAATCCTATTGTGGACTCTCCATCATGCGTCACTACCAGTAGCGGAACGATAAAATCTTGCAGTACACTCAGCGGATAAGTGCGTTAGTTGTCAGCACATGCGTCAGGTTACCCTGCAGGTAAAGTGAAAGCTGTCAGCTCGCGAAGCTGATTGGAACAATAAGGTTAAAAATTATGAATACCAGAACAAAAATTCGTCAAAACCAAGTAATAATATGGTTTTGGAGGCTGCTCTAATAGAATGGTTTAAGAGAGCGAGAGACAGAGGCCGCAAACGTTTAAAGTAAGTAACGGTTTGCTGACATTATAGGTTTTCTTCAAAGTTTTTACTAAGCAGAAAAATCTAAGAGAAATGGTTGATATGGCCCGGAATGTTCACGTTCGGATTCCCCCGATTTAAGATCAAGGCTGTTCCCAGGTTACCTTCGAGACTGTTCTCAAACCGCGGGTTCGGTGTACCTCAAATACAAAAGATGCATCATTACCATATTTATAAACAGCGCATCAACATAAATTGATAAATCATTTAAATTATATTGCTTCTGTACTTTTCAGTTATGTCACTTAATATTTTAAAAAATCTTTATTTCTGTACAATTACATTTGCGGGTTTTTTCACAGCCATTTTTGTAAATCGTATGAAAACACATAGTTAAATAATTAAAACATATATGTATATATATATATATATATATATATATATATATATACCATTAAGCCATTTCCCTTTCGGCGAGCCTCAAGGGGTAAGCGTGACACTACCCGATTCGGGTAGTGTTTCTAGGTGGATAGTTTCTTGTAGTAAATAACTACAAGTGTGGGCTCACCACACCCACGGCCGCCAACAGCAACGCAGTAGTATCAGACGGTCACCCATCCAAGTACTAACCGCGCCCAACACTGCTTAACTTCAGTGATCTAACGGCAACTAGTGTCGGAAATTAATTAAACACTGTCACCATCTGACGAACCATATCAAAGATTTTTTAAAAACCGTTATAAAGCACACGGGAAATATCGACTTAGTTCATACCCGTCCTAGAGAAGGAAGAGGGATCCTTTTTAAGAATTGTTCC
>CAKNYM010042138.1:2833-36482 GCA_932195095.1 Andricus curvator | reverse complement strand
GATTCTTCCTCTGAATATGAAGTAGAAGCAAAGGAAACAACAAAAATGTCAAAAAACTGGGATGATCCAAACATATTGGTAGATCGATTGCAGTTACTTTTGCAATCACAAGCAGCTGGAAATACAAATAATGCACACGCCATCATTTCAATTATTAATGAAATAAGAGATGCTGGCATTATTGAATAATATGTTTAATAGCTGATGTTAATACTTTAACAGTTAGTTTAATCTTTTTTCAACTGTCGAATAAAAATTTATTATATTTGATTAAAAATTGCCTGTAATTAATTTAAAAACACTTATAAAATAGAACCAATACCATACTAGATAAGTATTAAGCAATAAGCTTGTCTCTTATTCAATATTATATAGTTCTTTATATATATATATATTTTTTTATCTGTATTTTTCTTTATATATATATATATCATAATGCTATATGTTAAATAAATCTAATTTCTTAAAATTTACATGTGTGTATTTATTCACTGCACCCACCTGGAATTATATTAGTTATTTTAAAATAATGAGGAGGCTCGAAACATGATTTACGATTCTAACCGTTCATTTAGGGTTTATAATCTTTCAATTTCAATCTTTCAATCTTATAGCTGTTGATGGAATTTCCGGGTGTTTTTGATATAGTTGCTAAATTTCAAACTTATATTGAATTTTAGAAATCAAATTAATATCTAGTGATTCATTTTTATTTTTGAGTTAATCTAGTATGACTTTCCAAATTTTGAATGTTACCCACATCTCAAATCCCAAACTTATCTTTATTTAACAATTTTTCTCTGCAACTCGCATATGTTATATGATATCGACAGTATTTCGTGTATTTGTCTATATTAGAGGAAGACTAAAAATCAATTTTTCTTAAACTTAAATAATTTTAGTTACAAAGCATATAAAAGGCATAATTCAGAAGCAGGCATAAAATTCCTGATATTATTTAAATACCGAAAGAGTTGCAGAAAAAATCTATTAAGTTAGTAAATAACTTTTAGTTAATAATGCTGGGAAGGCATTCATTGCAAGCAGCCTCTAGGTTTCGCGTCATCAATGTTTTAAAAAAATTTTCTTATCTGTATTTTACATATGAAATTCGACGCCGGAAGTGTTCTACTCGTCTATAAGCATCTGCATATGAGGCTGGATCCCTGAGTATACATGCATGACATAGCATACGGTGTTACTTCAACAATTATTCAGCTTTATTTTAAATATTTTAAAATATATCAATTTTAATGGAAAAAATATAGCTCTATAAAGCTTGATAATAGTAATCTTACTGAAATTACTTGACTACAAAACAGATTTCAAAAGACTTGCAATATCTGAAATAATGCAGTATGATGTGAGAGAGAAAGACAGATAGACAGAGAGAGAGACGATAAAATTTCACAAATACTATTCACGCCATTCAGATTGAGAATTTTTAAGCACTGAATCTCTCATGCTTTCTACAAATCTATGCATATGCTTAAAGATGATCAAAATAAAACCGTTGCAGTACTGTTAAAAAATTCTTGAAAATTCAAACAGTTTTAAATTACAAACTTAACTTAAATTCCACGTACTGGTAACTTGAAGTGATTTTCATGCATTCGGAAATAAAAATTTATTGATGAAAATCCACTTTATTCTATTTTTATATGTCAAAATAGTGTTTTTAGTTTACTTTCATACATAAATTGTGTAGTTTTTACCATATTATAATCCACAGATATTTCAAATTATAAATTCTACAGAATAATATAGATAGAATTTAAAATCTCGACCTAACCTATAAGTTACTTCATATGTATTTAATTATAGACCTTTAAGAGGATTTCAGAATAAATATTTCACCTGCAAAGTTATAAAACTTGATCAAAGGGAAATCCTAGGTGAATTGTACCATTTTTTACAACTGAAATTATTTATTAGTGTGGAAGCTAAAACGAACATACTTTAAAATTGTCGTCTTTGAATTTCAATGCACACTGTACATGAAATTTAATGTACGCGAGTCTCCAGAAACGACCTCATTTTGACACTCGGAAAAAAAAAGTTTCTTCATTCAACACAATCGTTTTGTTGGCCGCATTTGGTTGATTTCAGAAAATATTTTGGTTAAATGAACAAAATTTTCGTTTAGCTGTCCAAATTCGTTTGATTCAATTAATCAAAGTTTTTGTTTGAATCGTTTTGTTGATTTTAGAAAATATTTTATTGATTTTACAAAATTTCTTGTTGGAAATGAACAAAGGATCCCGCACAATTTACAATACAAATGGCTTGCTGTGGAATTTTTTAGTCATGTGATATTTAGTAGTTTAATAAACTAGTAAATAACTCACAAAAGATGGTTAGCCTTAGCCATTTACATGGTAAGCCATTTACAATATACTCTCTGAATCTGAAATAGTGAAAATTTCACTATTTGAATTAGTGAAAGCTATTTCACTATTAAAATAGTGAAATCACTTTCTTCCACTATTTCAATTAGGGAAATTCACTAATGTCATAGTGCAATTTTCACTAGCACTCAATTAGTGAAGAATGATTAGTGGAATCCACTTTTCGGATTAGTAAAATCTTCTAATTGAATCAGTGAAACCGTAACACCACTAGTTGCAGTAGTGAATTTCACTATTTCATAGTGACCCACATTTTTTAAATTTAAAGAGTGAAAATTCACTATGAAATAGTGAAGTTCACTATTTCAAATTTAGAGAGTACATTGAGCTGGGTCGCTTATGGTAAGATGAACTACAAGTTTTGATTAAATAAACCAAACTCTTTCCTTGGACCAGCAAAAACACTTATTTGAAAAAACTAAAATATTCTCTTGGATCGAGAAAAATATTTGCTTGGAATTACTAAAAGTTTTACTTGGACCAATCAAAATATTTGCTTGTATCAACGAAAAGATATGGTATAAGCAACCAAATTTTACTAACCAAACAAAAATTTCTTGGGTCAACCAAATATTTTGTTGTTCATATAATAACCATATTCTAAAGTTGATTCAACCAAAATTTTGTTCATTCAACCAAATCTTTTTCTGGGTGGATATATGAGCTACGAAAGGAATGTACGATTCGCGCGGCACAACTCACCCCCTACTCCCAGGGTGAATATCTCGGAAAATATGATTGACAAAGGAAAAGTGAATATTATGATTTTTATGCATATTCTCTGTACAAGTTGTCTGCAAAAATTCATTTCTTACCGATGCACCTTTTCCAAAATAATCATCAAAAACCATTTTTTGGGGATGTTTTCCACGATTTAGGGGCGTTTTCACCCTTCATCCTGGGTGAAAATTATTTTTCATTAACTTTTTATGCCTTCAGGAATATGCATGTCAAATATTAATCTTTTTTTTTTTTTGGAGTTTATAAATGTATACATTATACATATACACAGTGTTTTCGTTGCTCTAGGACTTAATTTATTCAAGTTTTTCATCGATTTTTTGGAAATTTTTGAAGAAAAAAAAATGGATTTTCGAATTAGCGTACACATTTCTTTTGTTTAACATTTTACTAGACATATTTAGCAACACAATCCAAAAGGTCTCATCAAAATCGGTGGAAAGCTGCCGGGTTCTGAGCTTTTTCATTTTTTAACGTCTAACGTGACTCCTCTGTAAGGGCTGTGCGGGGCTTATAAAGCTCTGATATTGTTATTGTTTATGCATTATTTATAAGGTATTTATCGTAATTTCTTAGAATTTTACATGATAAAAACGGTTCTCTCCTTACGACTGTAATGTAATATGACACCTTTGTTTATGTTAAAAATTCCTGGTACAGTTATAATATCACATAAGCGGCATTGGTTAAAGGGATGATGGGCTTGAATATGAGACGCATATCTCCGACTTCCGCGATTTGCGTGACGTGTACAAGCGAAACTTGTTCGAACTTGCATAAAAAGCATGTAACATTGCGTCATTTTCTCAGTAATACATGTAACATGACAACATTTTTGAAAATAATTCTCTGAATTCTATGTAACTTGATACGATTGTTATTATATTAAATTCCTTAATACCTATAAAATATCACATAGGAAACGGGGGTCTCTTTCTTTTACAGCTCATATCAAAGGGTGATATTTTTCTCAGTAATACATGTAACATGACACCATTTTGAACACAATTCTTTGAATTCTATATAACTTGATACCATTGTTTTTATATTAAATTTCTTAGTACCTATAAAATATGGCATAGGAAACAGGGGGGGGGGGTAATCTTTATTCACGGCTCATATCAAAGGGTGAGACTATGACTCACCTCTTTGGTATTTTCTTATGACGTAAGCAAAACATGACACATCATCCCTCTCCATACGCAATCACACTTACACAGAAATACAAACTCATCCTCACACGGATATGTACTAACACTAATCTATCCAGAACCGGCCTAATACCACTACTATCACTATTCACTATTCATTTGAGATGTTTCTTACACTGAGTTCGGAAACGGAATGACTGCGCAACGCTCCAGTACGGCTTTTATTAGACGTCACCCGCACTGTACACACCTCAGCATAAGTTTCTAGATACTTCGGTGCAAGGGATCTCAACAGCAATAGCTCCTTCTAGAAACTTCGATCATTCTTCCTCGAATTTAGGTAAAGATTAGATCCAATATCGATACATTTAGATCCTTATAGAAACTTTGATTTTTGTGGAATATATTAAGTTTCTAGATATTTCGATGCAGCAAATCTCGAAAACAATAACCCTGTCCAGAAACTTCGATGTATAGAAAAACTTAACAGATATGGTTCAGACAGAAATTTCTGGAAGGATCGACATTTATCTTGGCGTAGAAGTGTGTTAAAGAACCCCTGGAATAATACCTCTTAGTCTAGTATGCTATATAAGTATACTGCGCAGACCTATGTACTGTAAAATACTACTGCGCATCCGTAAATATCGTATAAGTGTACTTCGCAGCGTTATATGTTGCAGAACTCTACTGCGCAGTCACATATGTCACCAAACTGCACTGTGTATCCATGTGTATCATATAATTCTACTGCGCATCCGCAAGTGTACTACGCAGCGGTATATGTTGCAGAACTCTACTATGTAGTCATATATACCAACATACTGTACTGCGCATCCATGTGTATCATATAAATCTACTGCATATCCGTAAGCGTTCTAGAAGTGCACTGCGCAGCGGCACATGTGGCATAACTCTACCGCGCAATCATATGTACCACCAAACTGTACTGCGCATCCATGTGTATCATAGAAATCTACTGCACATCCGTAAGTGTCGTAAAAGTATACTGCGCATCTATATGCAACATATAACTCAACTGCGCAGCCCTATTTACAACCGAACGGTAGTACGCATCCGCATGTGTCATAGAAGCCTACTCCGGTGAAGCACACCGCTTGAAGTTTAAGAACTCAACTGCGCGGCCATATATATATTTACCTTAATTCGAGAAAGAATGGTCGAACTTTCGAGACGGGGTTATTGCTTTTGAGAATCAATGCATCCAAATATCTACAAACCTCGATCGCTCGTTCTCCACACGAAGGAATTGTAAGGAGTAGTATCTCTGTGAGTGGCGACTGGGACGAGCGACGTCCAAGAATTCGTTAATGCTTGCCACGAATGAAAACTTGAGAGCAAGATCGTACACATTCGCACTGGCGGTTGCCATGTCAACGATGTCAACACGCGTTGGAAGTTTTGAACATGTGTATTGAACGAACATAAACAAATGAACATAACCTACATATGCATCGAAATGTCAAAATATAACATAGAGGAGTGACTGCGAAAACGTGACTGTGAAAACAGCTCTGCGCATGTGCACGATCTTGCTCTCAAGTTTTTATTCGTGGCAAGCATTAACGAATTCTTGGACGTCGCTCGTCCCACCTATGTTCACCAAACACATAGGGTGATACCACTTCTTACTATTCCTTCGTGGTTCTCGAATTTAGCTAAAGATTACACACCCAATATCGGTGGTTCTAACAACTTGATGCAGGTAGAGCCACGCGTGCAACGAACCTTGTGGACACTTTGATCGATCTTTCCAGAATGTAAGCATGTGTTTTCCAGCGCCGTTGGCAGCTAGTGTGTCGAAGAGTCTAGAAGCCACCAATGGATCTTTCCTAGAATAATCACTATAACTCATATCCTGTATCCATACTTCTTTCTTTATGTCTCGAGCCTTCTCGAAAATTCGTTGTATAGAAAATCGTCAGAGATCACCTCGTCTACAACGAAATTTCTGGAAGGCTCGAGACGTTGAATTTTAAATACGTACCATTATAGGTGGAAGTTGAGAATATGTATATCGATTCATCTTTTCTGCAAAGCAGTTAGAGCCTATGTACAATATCGATGCTTCTGGAAAGTTTACGGATATTGAAAACCTCGAAAGCAAGAGCTTAAAGTTAAACGAGTAAAAATCTAAGAGGCAATATATCCACTTTGATCGAAACTCCTAGAAAAGCAAAATACTAGAAATTTCTAGAACTTGGAGAATCTCTGATCCCACATGCGCCATCTTTATAAAAGTTGATAATGGGTTCGGTCGGTAAAACAGGGATCATCCTTATTGGCTGACTCAAGAATCTCTTACAGGGATCTACCTTACCGACAGCTCAATTACCGACTTTGGGAACTGACCGGTGGCGCCATCCGTCGGTGGCAGCTTGAATTACGTAGAAGTGATACAGAACTCTCATAGCTTAACTACTTTCGAACCCTCGAAGACTGTTGACACACCAGTTTTGAAACAAACCAATAGTGCATAAACATGCGCACACAATAAAAACAGATGCTTAAAGTTATGTTCTACTTACTTCCAGATTACTCTTGGATTAAGAAAGCAACTAAATTTTAATATACAAACTATCTTGAATAAAGCACTTACTTATTAGAAATAAGATTTGAGCATTTATCGACTGAAATAAAGTAAACTATGCATCTATTTTTCAATATACAGTTCGGAAAGTAAGTTGAAGGCAACCTGAAATAACATGTAAGGCTTTCGTTACCTAAAATTAAGAAGTACGCCTTACGGAATTTCAGGTTGACTCTGCCTTAATCGCGCTGGGACGTGCATGCGATGTGGTGTTGGTATTCTGCTCCGCTTCTATAATCTAGTCCACGTTTCAAGTGACGCTTTGTCGTAAATCTCTAAAATTCTCGAACACTACCTGAGTTTTATGTATATTTTAAATTCTATTCAGTTAAAATGTTACTCGTGAACTGTGTATTTACTATTTTTCGAAGTCCAAAATTGCATTTTCTGCTCATGTGTTTAGTGCAAAATTAGATTTTCAATGAACACACATTGTTCTTTGTCAAGATTGTCATCGAAAAGTATGACTGTATAGTGGTGTTCACATGAATGAAAAAGTGAGCCTTGGAGATGATTGATGCAGGCAAAGTGTTCTGCTTGCGAATTTAGAGAAAATCCAAAAGGATTTTATAAATCTGATTATTATAATTTATGTGATTTCAGGTTAGGGCTCACGTTTTACGGAAGGGGGGACATGAGGAGATCCATAATTTCAATATAAATATGCGACTTACTTTCAGCAAGGAGAGTCCTTAATGCAAGGTCATCTCACCCTAACATTACCTATTCATTATAAACATCGTCTTAATTTAAGGTTCTTGACTACCTTAATTTTAGGTCTTTACTACGTGAATTTTTGCTTACTTTAATGATTAGAACACATTCCTAATTTCAGGTTTCATATGCTTCTTTTTGTTACACCTTAAAATAATTCCAATTTTCGACTTAAATTAAGTGCTTGTTTTGAACCGTTTTAGAATTTTCACATCGAGTTCGTCAATTCTTTCTCATAGTTCACAGATTATGTGTATGATTATTGTGAAAAATTATGGATAAAGTAAGTTCAAGAACTTTTGTATTTTTATCCTTGTTTCCTTCGAACAGGGGATGATGGCGTGACCTATGTGAGTTTCATCAAGTATGTTTTCTGACCTATAGTCAGTAAAATCGCATTTACTATAACTAAATATACAGTGAAGTCTTGCCTATTTCAAGACGCACCTTTTTCAAGGCTTACCTATTGCAAATTTCCCATGCTGAGCTATTTCAAATTGCGCAGTTCCGTCACCCCCACCACGGTCCCTGTATGGACCAAAACTTTTTTCCAACTCAGAATTTATTAATTAAAAAACTCCTTTCTCCCTTCCTTTATGTACGTTCAGGTACAAATGCGTACCTTTTCCAAAAGGTTTTTAAAACCTAAATACAATAATATTTCAAATTAGCAATATTAAACAGAAAAATCAAAAATAAAAATAATGATTTCATAAATTAATGTAAATTTGTACCTGAGATAAGATTAATTTCGATGAGTAAAACAACCACCGGAGAGGAACATAGAAACCAATGTCAATTTTGAATTTAGAAAACATTAAAACTGTTATAGAAGTCTCAGAAAAATTAAAGAGACTTCACTCACTTAAAAAACTACATCTTAAAATACAAAAAAAAGAGATCTTTATAATGGTTAGGAAGGACGAACAGAAATTGACAATATGGAGATACAATAAGACAGTATACGTAATAAGCGTTGACATAGACGAGTTTTCATTGAAACCACTGATGAGGAAACGCGCGAAACTGAATTTAAAATTAAATGTGAGAAAAAATTATTTCAACTAAAAAAAAAAGAAAAAAAAGTGACACTATTTTTAAATACTTTGATAAATTTTATTCATGTTTAGAATTTCAGTATATAAGTTAACAGAAATATTGCAAGATTCGTTTTAAAAAATGGACTCAATAATACATCGTTGATAAGTATTTTTTTCAGTAGCTAATATTTTAATATTTTTAAAACCAAAATCAGAATAATGACTAAAATTCCATGAATGTTGTGACAAACCTGTTTAATTTAAATTTATTGTAAGTGTTACTCCATTTATTATTTTTCTTTATTTTACTACTATTATTGTAAATCTTATGAATACGTTCTGTAATAATGTCATTAACAAAATCAAGCGGATAGTTATTATGTATTAAGGCTGTTTTTAATTAATTTAAACTTTATTTTCTAAATTATATATGGCCATACCACGCTGAAACCCCCAGTTCTCGTCAGATCACTGAAGTTAAGCAGCGTTGGACGCGGTTAGTACTTGGATGGGTGACCATTCAAGAATACTGTCATGAGTGCTGTTGGCACATCGTGGGTGTGGTGAGCCCATACTTGTAGTTATTTATAACTACAAGAAAAACATAGAAACACTACCCGAATCGGGTAGTGTCACGCCTACCCTGAAAGGGAAATGGTTTAATGGTATATATATCTCTTAATTTAACACATCTGTCTACTAAACCTTTAATTAAAATATCTGCCAGACCAAGAAGTTTTTTTATACCAGTTGGTCAGTAAATCACGATTTTGAGTTTTAATGATTTGTAGATCAATATAGTTAATAACGTTATTAATCTCACGTTCATGAGTAAAATTTATACAATCTTCTGCGCTATTAAACACATTTGAGAAAGCTTCAATCTTGTCAGTAGGAACAATAGCTGAAATGTCGTCTACATACCTCTTGTATAAAATAGGTGTGAAATCTAATAATTTTAGAGCTCTTTTTTCAAAATCTTGTGAAACTAAATCAGAAACAACTGAGGACAAAGGTGAACCCATACGGCAACCCGAAATTTGTTTATAAAATTTATTATTAAAGGACAAAATAATTCCATTAAAAACCGTTCTGGTAGCAATAAATAATTCATTTTTTGTTATTTTTGTTAAGTTATGATTAAAAATAAGGTTTTCTTCAATGCAATCTAAATTTTTTGGTTTGATTTGTTACTTATCAAATCATTTTTTTATACACTTGTTTGGTCAGTCGTTCATCTTTCATTCCTTCAACATATCCGAACCATCTGAACTGATTTCTTTCCCATATGTCAACTAGTGTCTCTCCTGTACCACATTCTTTGAGGATTATCTCGTTTCGGACTTTGTCCATCTGTGTTTTCCCGCATATTGTACGTAGAGATTTCATGACAATCACGTTAATTTTACTCTTGTCCTTTTCTTGACAGGTCCATGTCTCGCTACCGTATAGTGTAGTCGGTACAAATATAGAATTATGTATGGCCATTTTAGCTTTTTTTTATATGTTTTTATTTCTGAGAATGGATCCTGCTCTACCGATAACCTTCTTACCCTCATTTATGCGCCTATCTAACTCCCCATCTATTTTTCCGTCGCTAGTGAATACTGAATAGGCTACCCAGATATACGTACTCGTCAACTTGTTCTAATCTCTCATCATTTAGGACAATGTTGCACATTGTTTTCTCACTTTTTCCTTCAAACGCCATGATTTTTGTTTTATTTACGTTAATTTTGAGGCCCATATTCTTCATGCTTGTATTAAGTTTATTCATCATTCTTTGCAAGTCCTTGATTGATTCTGCCATAACAATCTTCTCATCTGCGAAAGCTAACCCAAGTACCTTCACTGTTTCGAGATCTACACCTTCTTCGTCCAAGAGGGCCATTCTTAGACACTTATCCATAAATATGATAAATAGCCATGAGGACATAACGCATCCTTGTTTCACGCCTTGCATAATATCGAACCAGTCACTCAGTGTCCCATCACCCCTTACACTCGCTTTACTACCAGTATAATATTGTTTTTATTTTTTGTAGGAGCCATCCATTGAATTCGTACTCTTTAAGGAATTCCCGAAGTTTACTTCTATTTACCTTGTCAAATGCTTTTTCTAGATCAACAAATGCACAGAAAACTTTGATAATGACATAAAATGTCATTTTTAATGAGCATTTAAAATCTGCATCCACAGAACTTAGAATTTTATCGCGTACTGCGACAATTTTTTTAATAACAAATTTTTTTATACTTTCGTGTAACGTTTGGATTTTTATATGTTTCAGACAATTTTCCACCAATGTACACCGCTTCCCGATGAAGAGTTCTTCTTACTTTGTTGTTTTTTTGCAGATATAGGAAAGGAAGAAGATATTACATTTTCTATAAAATTTTTAAATTCAAAAGTCCCATTCTGACGTACAGCCCCATCTCTGCTGTAATGTTTTCGATGCGCATTTTTTGTATTTATAATTTTACGATAATTTTCAAAATCATTTCCACTTACATAGCTGTATTTAGGTACTTTCTTGAAGAGGAGTACAAGTAAGCCTTTAACTTGAGCTAAATGTAAATCACCTACATTAATATAGTTTCCATCAAAACTTATCGGTGAATCTCCAATCATTTATCTGCCTTTTGATAGTTTTCGCAAGCCATACACATTATCCATAACTTTATTTCTTTCCCCTAACAATATGAGATATTTACCAATATCGTTTTGTGAAGTGTTAATTGTTGATTCTGAATCTTCTGAATTATTAGCTGTTTTGTATGCATTTTCACCACCATCTATTTCATCATCATCATCAAAATCATCATAGCTAAATTTTTTTTCATCCACTGAGTCATCCTCGTATTTATTTTTCACCTCTTTCTTCTCTGTTACCGAATCCAGTTCCTTAACAGTCTTAAGCCCGATAACTATTTTCTCAAGTGGTGAAGCAATCGGTTCAAATGAATTGTTTAAATTGATTTCAGCATTTTCTTTTCCTAATTTTAATATTTTATGTTTATTTCTAATCGATTCACTAGCTCTTGTGATTTCATGTAAAATATCTCTTTTCTTGAGATAATCCTCTTTGCGTGATGACATTTTGATGCAACTGAGTCATTAATAGTCTGCCAATAGAATTGCATCTGCCTGGTTATCAATATTCTGGACCAGGTACAAAGTTATCAAAACGCATTGCGCGAGGTGATCCAGGAATTAATCCCCTGGACGCAGCTTTTAAGCAACACGATATCGCCTATTCCCAGAATAGAGAAAACGTTGGACGGAGGAACGCTGCAGACGAGGTGCTAGCTGAGAGAGCTTTTAATCGTGTGTTAGCTAAAGACGCGCCCATAGGCGAAAAAGCTACTGCGTTGGCTATAGCGAGCGCAATGAAAGTAAAAGCGAAGTTCGATACAGGCTTGAAAGAGAAAAGGAAGAATAAGTCCATTTTTTCATTAAATTAAATTCTTAGGGCAGCCAAGAAATCTATGATCTCCAGCCGAGATGCGCGAAAAGTGATTAGGTCTGCCTTGAAAGGTGCGCGTGAAGCTGTAAAAAAATCTGGTGAAAGAAAAAATTTGAAAGAGCCTCGCATCATAGCTGTGCCATTTAAAATTGGTGGCTTTCTTCCCTTTCTCATACCTATTTTGCAGGTCACAGTTCCACAGGAGCGTTAGCTGGTGGAGCTGCGGGTATAACCAAAGGTAGAGGTTTGACTGACTTGAGATAATTAATATACCTTCTTATATAGATTGTACAATTGTACATACTTCGCGATTTCAGTTGTTCGCATAGAAATTTGAGACATAAATGTCCACATACAAACGTGTCATAATTTTGATATATTTAATTATTATATTTTACGCCACCAACACCGAGATATTTCATATGATCCCAGGGTGGTCGAAGATTCCCGAAGCTATCAAAGTAAATAACTTCATTACCGATTTTTCTACAGGCCACCCAATGTGTACCCGGACCGTCTTTACTGTCGAGATTAACAATAGCCGATTCTCGTTTATGAGGACCGTGCGCTGGCAGGTCATTTCGCATGAAAACTCCACGGAAATTCGGGATTTTTATGGATTTCGCGTATTTAAATAAATCGAAATCGGTTAAAGGTCTACGTCGTAGATAAAAAATTAGTTTTTTTATTGCTCTTTTTTCTTCAAATTTGTTTTCAATTTTTTTTCTTCAAATGAAGTCCTAAACCTTGCTTGTAAGGCTTAAGATATGAAGCCTTTCCTAGAGCTATTGCTTCAATTGTTTTATTATGATGCTTACTTTCTTTAAGCTCTCGCTTTACAGCGCTTGCATCATTAATATGTAGCTTTGGTTATATCCGCAGCTCCACCAGCTACCGCTATTGTGGCCCTGAGAGCTGCAAAAATAGGTATGAGAAAGGGAAGAAAGCCACCAATTTTAGATGGTACAGCTCTGCCGACCAAACTAAAAAGATACATAAGTGAAATTTTTATGAAAAATGAGCTTTTGGTATCGTTGGATTCGTAAAAAAAAGCTGCGTCTAACTGTATTAATAAAAATTATTAATTATTAATATTTATTGCAAAAAACGATTGTTTATAAATGAGGAAAGTCGAAAAAGTTGAAAAATACAACATAAAAAGATACACAAAGTACTTTGCGTGTCCTAAAATTTGTATAAGACATGTAATACATCATCAGCATACAAATAAAAAAGAACCTAAAGAACTTTGTGTCTTTTTTTGCCTTGTAAAAGTGACCGAGTGCGGAGCGAATTTACAAACGAAAAGAATCGCTTGCCCTTACGTATGTTTTAGCCTTGTGAAATAGCTCGGACTCTGATCGGAAATCCAAGGGAAATAAGTCCCGGCTGGATTCGGCTATACATTAGCGACGATCGTTCGGGTAAGTTCGGGACAGCCGCTGAACACACAGTGTCCCTTAAGTATCGTTCTATGACATTTTTACTGGTTTCTTGAAAAATGTCGGATTTAATTGACCCAAATATTTAAATTGTGATGAAGAATTTTTGTATTGGCATTAGGGTCTTATGAACATATATTTAATTCAAAAACATGCATATCATTAAAGTTAAATTGGCAAACGTTTCAAACACGGATAGGGGTCCTCCTCAGTGCCAGATATTTGATAAAAATAGGGGTTTTTCCACAAAAAACCATTAGGATTAAAATAAAAAAGAAATCATGCATGAACTTAATGTTTCTACGTCGTGCAGCTCCTCTCTCTCTCTCTCCGCCACCCTCTCTGTTTCTCCCTTCGTCTCTCTATCAGCTCCCTCTCTGTGTGGTCTTCCCGTTTCGTTGCAGAAGGTGAGGTGATTGGGGGTGAAGTAAAACACTCCGTAATCCCACAAACACGATATTCACAAACTTCACAAGCACGTTGAACAGAATCACACACTTTTATAGTTTGAAAGGAAGTTAATAATTTCAAAACAAGGCAATTAATCGTAAATGAAAAAACAAATTTCTGAATATTATAAGAAGTTAGTTTTTCGACGTAAAATTAGAGACATCCGCTCTGTTTAAAATCACGAAGAAAACTGAAAGAACCCAATGGGCACAAAATTTGACGACGTCTTTATGACATCGTTACGAGATCTTTACGACGACTTCGAGACATCCTATGTCCATGTCGTTAAGATGCCATTACGATGTCGAAAAGAAATCGTCAGATCGTACGACGTCTTTACGATATCGTAAAGACATCTTAACGACATGGACATAGGATGTCGTAAAGTTGTGGTAAAGATGTCCTAACGATGTCGTAATGACGTCGCCAAATTTTGTGCCCACTGGGAACATTCTCAGAGGTACTACAGTTTAACGACTTCAGAAATTGGAAAGAAAAACACTTTAATTTTTAAAGGGCTGCGGTGGTAAAACTGAATGACAACAAGGGGCCCGGTCTCTGGGTCGCTCCACCCTCGACTCCATCGCAGGGCAACCATAGCCAACACGTGTTTTCAGTTTTATTTCCTCTTTACAACCGGCAAATATATTTTAGAAAGGTTTCTACGTCGGTTCTCAAATTGACCGCTTTAATATTGCCGGCAATATGGCACATTTTCATTACCAGACGTTTCCGATAGTGACATTCATTCGCAAGAATTTTCGCATTTTCAAAATCGAATAAATGATCGTTTTCAACACTGTATCTAGTGAGCATTGTTTGTTTTTCAGGGATCTTATTTATGTCCCTTCTGTGTTCTCTAACCCTAACTCCTAAAGGACGTTCAGTTTGACCGATATAGACCGCATTGCAATTTTGTCCTTTGCACCAAATTCCATAAACAATATTGCTATTATGCAATTTATTTAAATTATCTTTGGTAGGTCTCAAAACTGATGTAAGGTCTCTATTGTTTTTAAAAGCCGTCGTAATGTCGTGTTGCCCGAGGATTCTCGTGATTCGTTCAGATACTCCTTCAACGTAAGGAATGCTAATAAATGACCTAATTTCCGCGTTTTGAGCTATTTCATTAATTCCGCGATGTTCCTTTTCGGCCAAAATATTCAATCTGAGATTTATATTTTCTCTAACAAATTGTTGCGGGTAAAAGTTCTCATTGAGAGTGTCTTCCACCAGTCGCAAGTTATTTTGATGAAATTGTTTATCGGAGAGGAGAATGGCTCTGTCGGCCATATTGAAAACTACGCTTTTTTGTATTTTTGTGGGTGGTTAAAATCGAAATTAAGGCATCTGCCGGACCACGTTGGTTTACGGAACCAATTGCAATTTATTTCTTGGCTACTGTTCCTGTAAAAAGTGACATCTAGAAAATTTATTGCCCTATTTTGTTCCTTCTCTAAGGTGAATTTAATAGCAAAATCGTTCAGATTGAAAACTTGTAGAACGTTTTCTACTTCGTTTTCTGGGAGAGCTAGTAATATGTCATCGACATAACGAACATACAGAGGTACCTGGAAACCTATTTTCGGTAGAATAACTGTTTCCAGGTCGTATCGAACTATATCGGCTAAAACAGGTGAAAGGGGAGAGCCCATTGGTAGCCCTCTTTTTTGGAAGTACGTTTCTTCCTTAAAATTGAAGTCCGTGCTATTCAGACATAACCGAAGTCCTTCTTTCGGCACATTTGTGAAAAGAGAAACAACATCTAGTGATGCGAATACGTTATTTTCCGGGATCCTAAAATTCCTCATTTTTTTCACTAGATCGAAGCTGTTAAGCAGTCTCGATTTAGGAGCTTCAATATTATTAGCAATAATATTTTTTAAGAAGGTTGCTAAGCTGTAAATCGCGCTACTTACGTATGAAATTATCGGCCTAAGCGGGGTACCTATCTTATGGATTTTTGGAAGACCATAAATTCTAGAAGGGTTGGCATGATATACCTTAAGATTTTTAGCGGTGAGTTTATTCACGTATTCTTTTGATTCTCATTTTTTAACTAACTTGGTGACTTCCCTTGCAATTTTCTTCGTAGTGTCCTTATTTCTTTTCACGTAAGTATCCTGATCCTGCAACAGTTCGTTTACTTTCGCGTCGTAATCGTCCCTTTTCATCGCGACGGTCGTGTGACCTTTGTCCGCTTTAATGAAAATAATTTGAGGGTTTTCTTTCGCGAATTTTTCAGCCTGTTTGATTTCGTTTAAGGGCTGTACGATTTTCGATTTTACCGCGTAGTCAGAATTCATAACTCCGCAAATAGTATTCGCGATATTCAATCTAGCGCAATCTTGACCTGCCTCTGGAATTTTCCTGATATTGGACTCAACACTAGCTATCATGTCGTAAACCGGCATTTTATCTTTCTCAATTTTCACGCCAAAATTTTTCCCTAAACTATCTACTTTGGCCACCATTTCCGGTATATCAACGCCCGATAGATTTTTAAACCACTTATCGTTCAGTCTGGTGTTATGAAATGTGTTTCTATCTGATTGAGCATTATTAATCATAGTATCGAATTTTTGTCTAAATTTCAATTTATGCTCCTCAAAAAACTTTGAAATTTTTATGTTTTGAAAGTTATAGAAATTATTGATCATATCAATTGGTAGCATTGATGCTATTCTAGCTTCCAAAAAGAAAATATAATTATGCATCTGTCTCGTTGACTTGCATAGATCATCAATTATGATATTCATGGTAGACCTCTGAAATCTGTCAGTTAGACGCGAGAATTGTTCAATACTACTACCACTTTGAAACTCGACAAATTCTAGATCGAAATTCGTAATTTTTTTGGGTAAAATTCCTCTCCTTCTGCAGCGCAAGAGGAAAACTTTTTGATTCGACTGCTTAGCTAATTGAAGCTTGGTCTGGGACCAGCTCTTGAGGAAAGAGACGATATATTCACCGTCTCTGAAACTATCTTGAATGTGTCTATAAAACCCCATTACCCCCCCCCCCCCTACCAGAGTGAGATGTCAAGTCCCCTCGGTGATAAGTGCCATTGTGAAAATCGTTCTGTGACATTTTTACTGGTTTCTTGAAAAATGTCGGATTTAATTTACCCAAATATTTAAATTGTGATGAAGAATTTTTGTATTGGCATTAGGGTCTTATGAACATATATTTAATTAAAAAACATGCATATCATTAAAGTTAAATTGGCAAACGTTTCGTCCACGGATAGGGGTCCTCCTCAGTGCCAGATATTTGATAAAAATAGGGTTTTTTTTTCTATGTTTTGTTATTGTATTTTGAGGCCGTGCTCGAGCTCTCCGATAAAGGCATCGGCCGCAAGTGCCTTTGTGTTCTTTTTGCCTTGTATTTTTCACTTTCCGCGACTAGTAAAAAATCGCAAGTCCATTTTCTAATAGAAATTGTTTAAAACATCAATTTTTGATTGCAAAATATGAAAGAGCACATTATTTTTACCCAAATAGTGTATCTAGATGATTAAAAATTTTATTCGATCTCAGAGTTCTTTGGGCAAGGGATCGTTCATATATTACGTAAGCCGATTTTCTTTTGTTTAAATAAAGACAAGAACAAAATTGCTGTGAAGTTGAGAAGGACACAACGATATAAACAAAAGAAAAACGGCTTACGTAATATATGAACGATCCCCAAACAGTTTTTCTCGATTTTCTCAGTTCGAGTGAGATTGGACTTATGTATCCTTTTAGTTTGTACGGCAGAGCTATGATGCGAGGCTCTTTAAAAATTTTTCTTCCGCCAGCTTTTTTTTACAGTTTGATGTGCACCTTGCAAGGCAGACCTAATCACTTTTCGCGCTTCTTGGCTGGAGATCATTGATTTCTTGGCTGCCCTAACAATTTTATTTAATGAAAAAATGGACTTATTCTTCCTTTTCTCTTTCAGTCCCATACCGAACTTCACTTTTACTTTCATTGCGCTCGCTATAGCCAACGGAGCAGCTTTTTCGCCTATGCTAGCACCTCGCCAGACTATTAATGACTCTGTTAATTAAACCGTTGCCTCTTTCAAGTTCCTTCGACGACTGACTTTAGCTTTCTTTTTTTCTACGTGTACGATCATATCAGTATGACTTTAACTTTACGACTAAGCGCTAATCTATATAAACGTCTTATTTATAATTTTATGCCAGTCGTAGCTTGGACGTTATGAAGTTTAAAACACAGTCGATGAAATTAAAAATCTTAAACTTTGACGCACTTGCGCATCCGCATAATACAGTGGAAAAGAAACGACATGGTGGTTTACTACCAGACAGTGTGCGAGCAGTATTTTGTGGAACATCCAATTGTGGGAAAACTAATACCCTTCTTGCTCTAATAACACATCCAGAAGGATTATGATTTGAGAACGTATTCGTGTACTTAAACTCGTTAAATAAACCAAAATATAAGTTCTTAGAAACGAGTAGTAGGGCTAGGGGGGTGCTGCTCCACTTGCCAACAGATGTCGCCACCGTCGCAAGTTGCCGACATCAACAGATGGCGCCACCGACTAAGAGATGGTTCTGTTCCGTGCTAAGTTTCCGACTCCAACAGATGGCGCCACCGTCGCTAGTTACCGACACCGACAGATGGCGCCACCGACCAAGGGAGGGTTCTGTTCCGTGCTAAGTTACCGAATCCAACAGATGGCGCCACCGTCGATAGTTACCGACACCAACAGATGGCGCCACTGACAAAGGGAGGGTTCTATTCCGTGCTAAGTTACCGACACCAACAGATGGCGCCACCGACCAAGGGAGGGTTCAGTTTCGTACTAAGTTACCTGCAGTCGGTAAAACAGTGAGATTTGTAACGGTGATTCCTGCTAAGTTAGCATTATAAGGTTATGTTCTGTGCTAAGTGACCATTGATCGGTAAAACAGTTTATTATCATCAGCCGGTAAAACAGGTAAGTCGGTAATTTTTTATATTATCATTTTACCATCGTTCGGTAAGGTAAGGGAGCTATGTTACCATCAGTCGGTAAAACAGGGAGGTCGGTAACTTTTTATATTACCATTTTACCATCAGCCGGTAAGGTAGGGAGTTAGGTTACCATCAGTCGGTAAAACAGGGAGGTCGGTAACTTTTTATATCATCATTTTACCATCGGCCGGTAAGGTAGGGAGCTATGTTACCATCGGTCGGTAAAACAGGGAGGTCGGTAATTTTTTATATTATCATTTTACCATAGGTCGGTAAAACAGGGACCGTCGATAATGCACATCTCTAGCCACAGATGGAGCGGCATTCGCTATATCAGGAGCCTACCTTACTAATCGCTGTAAATAACTGATGACGTCACTCAGTACCTTCTGCCAGCACTAATATCAATGTATCAACAGTCGGTAATGGGTTTATCGGCCGTTGAATTGATTCTCAGTCTGCCCGTACCTTACCGACATACTGTGTGGCGCCCCATTGTGTCCTGCGTGCGCTGGTATTCCCTCGACGTCCACGTGCATTCCTCTGTTTCTACAAGTGGCATGCGTCTACCTTATATACAAAACTGCGCTGGGATTTCCCGCGACCAAGCATAGTCGGGAGGGGGATAGAGATGAGTGAGTGGGGATCCGCGGATATAAAGCGCGCTAGCACAGTCGACTGGCATCATTTGTTTCAGGTAGCTAGCAGCAGTATCAGCAGCGGTAGCAGCAGCAGCAGCAGCAGTAGCAGCAGCAGCAGCAGCAGCAGCAGCAGCAGCAGCAGCAGCAGCAGTAGCAGTAGCAGCAGTGGTTCGAGAGAGAAGAAGATGGCTGAGTCAAAGGATAGTCCTCCTGCTTTCCCACCCTACTGATGGTAACGTTGCTCCCACTCTTATCGACCGATTGTACAATATTAATATAAACAAGTGCTCACCTTCCTCTCTTATCAGCTGATGTTAAAATCTGTTTATTAATTAAATAATTAATAATCAATAATTAATAATAATAATTAGTAATGATAATAATTAATAATAATTTAATAATTATAATTAATTATTAATTAATCAATAATTATTAAACGCTTTTGAAAAAAATCGCACTCGCTGAGATTCGAACCCTACCACACCTACTCGGAAACTTTGTTATCAGCTGATGGTAAAATCTGTTTATTAATTAAATAATTAATAATAAGTAATTAATAAATAATTAATAATAATAATTATTATTAATGATAATAATTAATAAATAATAATAATAATTAATTAATAATTAATAATAATTAGTAATGATAATAATTAATTAATAATAATAGTTTAATAATAATAATTTATTAATAATAATTATAATTAATTATTAATTAATCAATAATTATTAAGCGTGTTTGAACAACAAAAAATTGCCCTCGCTGAGATTCGAACCCTACTATACCTACTCGGAAACTTTGTGCAGTACACGCTAGCCCCGCGGCTATCGAAGCGGTTGGGACCTGACCCCCGAGGTTCGTGCAAAAAGTGAAGCGTCTACATTTTATCAATTCGAATTTAGCGCGCTCAGACTTTATGGCTATTGTGAAGGAATTAATTCATAAAAACGAATCAATTTTAAAAAAAAGTGAGGTTCAGTGCATGTCCGCCATCTTGGAAAGTACCTAACTGTGTTTTCAACGCATTATATATCAAAAACTCGACAATTATGCGTAACTGGCAAACCCTGTGGTGCACGCTTCCAGTCTTATCGCCCAATGCATGGTCATTTGCGCATGCGCAGTATGAGTTTTCTGCCATAATCGGAAGTTATTAATTAGGGTTATTTAAAACTTATGACTAATGAAACTATAATAAAAATAATTAAATTAAGCTGAAACTAATTAAACCAAAATAAAGCTAATTAAATTAAGTTAAAAATAATTAAAACAAGATAAAAGTAATTAAATTAGGTAAAAATTATTAAACTGAGAAAAACCCAATTTTAAATAAAGATAATTAATAACTTGAATAATTAAATAAGCTAATTAATTTATTTACTTACTCTAACAGGATGGGGAATTAGGATTAAATACATATAGTTTTATTTGTTTAATATAAATTTTTATTCAACAACAATCTTAAACTAGTTTTAATGGATCACATTCATTATAAAAAAAATATCTTGACCTAGGTTTATAAAAGTATTCACTAATATATTACATGTTTTTGACGCAATTTTTTAATAATTGCTTGACACACAGGGCTTTGTGGCGAATGGTTACTATTAATCCAAAATTGAAGCTCATACACAAGATCGTTTGGATCCGTATGAAGCAATATACAACGTTCAAGATAGGATAGCTCCTCCTCCTCATTATGATCCTCCTCCTCCTCCTCCTCCTCCTCCTCCTCTTCCTCCTCATTATCATCATCATCATTATCCTCCTCCTCATCTATCTCTTCCTCATTCATCTTCTCTTCTTCCATCTCTTGTTCATCTATCTCCTCTTCATCCATCTTCTCATAATTTCGCTTATCCTCTTTACTCTCTTCACTATCTATCTCATGCTTCTCAGTAACATCCTCCTCCTTGTCTTTCGCCGCCTGTTGATCCATATGCTCATCATTATTCATCATAACTTTCACATTGTGCTTCAATTTTTTGTTTGAAGCATCTTCATTGAGAGTCTCAAAACTAAAATTCTTTTTTCTATTGAAAGTCGAATCATACTTACGTCCTATTCCGGTACATATTTGCTTTCGCACCTTGGGACATGACAACTTCATTCTTTCTGGTATTACATTTTCTTTGAGAGCAGCACACTTTTGCTTTAGGACTTCACGCAACTCTGCAATAACTGAACTATTACTATCATCAGTTTCATCATTGTGCTTGATGTCACTTTGAATCATTTTAGGAATATCATGAGACAATTTGAGGGGAACAAATTCATAGCTTTCAGATTTATCATAGCTATTCATGTGGGAAGAGAGATTCTGTGTTTTTTTGCATGAGTACATCTGATGTCCCTTCAAGTTATCTACCCGCGAAAAAACTCTTAAACAATTTTGACAAGTAGAAGTCATCTTAAGACTATGCAAAGGTAAACTGACAATTATGTCCGAACACGTCAACGCCCATTTCAGTACTGACGTTATATTCATCCGCACTCTCTTAATATATGATTTGAGCCTCCCGCAATTCTTTAATTATGGAAACTATTTCATTACTGTGACTTGGATTGCCTGCTGCTTGTGATGCCAACAGTAAACGAAGACGATCGACTAGCTCATTTGGATCATCCCAATAAATGTAGTCTGGTATTGAGTCTTTCCTTGCTATCATGAGGTTGGGTAGGAAACTCATTAATCGTTTCTTTTTCTTTAATGAACCTCCAGTTGTTGATAATCGTTTATGTGGAAAAAGTTTTACTATAATATTTTTATATTTTGCAGTATTGTTTGAGCGAATAGGTGAAGTAGGACTATAATTCTTCTTATGTGCATTTGTAGCTATAAGAATTTCTTCATAGTTCTTTAGATCATCAGGAATACATTTCATCAGGTTTTTGCTTAAATAAAAGTTCCAATAAACCAGTGGTTTTCATGTAAAGTCTTTCACCAATCTTGATATATTCTCCAGCAAAGCTAATAGGTGTATCACCAATCATCAGTGAACGATCACTAAGTTTTCGTACACCATAAACCATATCCAAATATTTTTTTCTATTTTTATTTAATAGTCCAATAAATTTATTCGTCAACTTGTCACGATTTTCAATAGGTTCATGATTTTCTTCAATCATAGTTTTATCATGCTCCTGATCACCATCATCACTATCACCATCAGCAGTCATGAAAGAGAGATCATTTTCTTCTTCATTTTCTTCTTCTTCGTCTTCATCTTTTTCAATTTTATTTTTCATTAATTTATTTTGTTTGATTGATATATCTGATATATCTACTAGCTTTTGTAGTGGTGTGACTATAGGTTTAAAAGTCTCTCTGAAAATACTTTCGGTAGCTTCTTTACCCAATTTGAACGTACGATATTTTCGTCGAATTTGATCACTAGCTTTTGCTATTTGACTCAGCATATCTCGTTTCCTTTCGAAACATGTTGATGCGTTGGTGTCTCAGACTATACTGACTTCGTCACAATCAAGGACTCTTATTTATAGGAGAAGGATAAGGAGGAGGAGGATAATGATGATAATGAGGAGGAGGAGGATGAAAATGATCATAATGAGAAGGAGGAGGAGGAGGAGGAGGAGGAGGAGCTATCCTAATCACTGATTACTTTTTTCAGGAATTGATACTTTGGTTGTAGCAAAAATTTTGAGTAAAGATAAATATTATCAAATCTGAGACTATTTGGAAGTAGAATTAAGGAAAGCAGTGCATTTGTTTTACAACAAGCTATAAATACAGCGCTTATATAGCTTTTGGATCAGTTGAAAGATAGTCTTCACACAGTTAACAAGAGATTAACATCTCAGAACGTGCGCTTCCTCAAGCAGCAAGGTCACAGACTTGTTCAAGAAGGAAAAAGAAGAAGAAAAAGCGACCATTAATTCATATATTATTTATTTTTCGCTGTTACAAAAATGGAATAAATACTGAATGTTCCAGCTCCAGTGAGCTATGATGAATCTATAGCACACTATGAGGTTCATGCTCATCAACCTTATGCTTCATCATTATATAACAACAGTGATGAGATACGAATTGCAGTGCAACATCAAGATTTATGCATTCTTCCAAGTAAAAGCTCTATACACATACATGGAAGACTAGTTCGGGCTGATGGAAATACAGCTGTGACAGCAACAAATCTAATTGGTAACGCCATCTGCTTTTTATTTGATGAAATTCGGTATGAATTGAATGGTATTGAGATTGACCGATGTAAAAATGTTGGACATACCAGCACCATGAAGAGTTACATTTCCTTGTCTCCTAACCATCTTAATTATGCTGAGAATGCAGGTTGGCTTGATATAGATCTGAATGCTCGAATAACAAATGAAGCTGGATACTTTGATGTATGTATCCCACTCTGCATGGTCCTAGGATTCGCTGAAGATTATCAAAAGATTATTGTAAATGCCAAACATGAACTAATCTTAACAAGATCACGCACAGACATTAATGCTATTATTCAACCAGAGCAAGGAGAACCTGAAGATTTTAAAATTATAATACATAAAGTTGAATGGATGGTTCTCTATGTTCTACCTGAAAATCGTCAGAAGATACAGTTGCTAAAGTATATTGAAAAGGATCCATCTATATCAATGAGTTTTCGATCCTGGGAAATGTTTGAATATCCTCTAATCCCCGCCGCTCAAAACCATGTGTGGCAGGTAAAGCCTCCCACACAAATAGAGAAACCAAGATATATCATACTAGGATTTCAAACTGGCAGAAAAGATCAACGAAGAAGTTATATCAACTTTTTCGATCACTGTAATATTACAAATGTAAAAGTTTTTCTAAATTCTCAGTATTATCCTTATGGTAATTTAAATTTAAACTTTGATCAGAATCAGTTTGCATTATTGTATGAGATGTATGCTAATTTTCAAACTTCATACTATGGAAAAGAGCATGAACCTTTGCTAAAGAAGCGTTTCTTCAAGGACAATGCACCACTCATTGTAATTGACTGCTCTAAACAAAATTAGTTTTTGAAACAAAGTTCAGTAGATGTACGGTTAGAATTTGAATCGAGTAATAATTTTCCCGGCAATACAGCAGCCTATTGTCTAATCATACATGATCGAATAGTTCAATATAAGCCCATTAGTGGCGCTGTTCAGAAAGTAATTTGAAGTGGTGGGGGTAATATTGAGTGGTGGGAGTTGAATCAGGGTATAAAAGAGCTGTATTTGGCTGAAAAAATCAGTCTTAGTTGAGATGGACTTCGTTGTAGACATTCAAGACTTCAAAAGGCCTTATAACGACTTTATCTTCAAGGAGCTGGCCATCCTCACTCTCCAAGAAGATGCTCTTCCCCTGGTCTTCCTCTTCGAACCACCCTGCAGCTGGAGTTCACTACCTGGAAGGTATAAAAGCACTAATACATGGTTAACACACAATTTCCATGGAATCAACTGGACTGGTGGTGACGTACCCTATGAAGAAGTTAGACCTATACTTCAGGAAACATTGATGACTGCACGCACAATCTTCGTTAAAGGTCTTGAGAAGAAAAGGTGGTTAGAAAAATATGTAAACAACAATGTTGAAAATCTTGAAGACTTGAATTGTCCTTCGTTAAAGAAAATGACACTTGAATCATCACTACCTTCATGTACACATCATACATATCGCACTACTAATTGTGCTGTAAATAATGCGCTAATATTAAAAAATTGGGTTTTAAATAAACCAGATAATTGTACAACGAGCAATGTTTCAATAGATGAAGTAGATGTTAATTATACAGCAAAAGATTTTTATAATGATTTGGAAAACTTTTTGTAAAAACTAGGTTAAGATTTTATTACACTAAATAAATGGATTTTTCAATGGATTATTAAATGTATATTTACTCATAATTTCCCTTTCCTATTAATTTTAAGTTAGGTCTTTTAAGTAAAAATTAGTTTATATTTAAGTTTTTTTTAAGTAAACATTAGTTTATAGTTAGTTTTTAAGTAAACATTAGTTTATAGTTATATTTTTTAAGTAAACATTAGTTACTTTGCTCATCATTGAATATCTTAAAATAATTTGCACTTTTATCTATCTACGCATGCGCAATATTGCCACCTCTGTTGCATTGACTCTAGCTTAGAGGACGTTATAAAGTTAAGATTTCATCGTATAAGACGGGGAATCCCCTATTAAAATACAACGCATGCGCAGAATTCTAGTGGTGACTAGCAGGGTGGGGATTTCTGCCTATAAAAGCGCATCTCCAGACCGATTTCTTCATTCAACCTCTTCAGTTGCCTGCGAAAAGACGTAACATCTCTGAAGAAGAAATGAACCTGCAGAAGATCAATGCCATTGGTCGAATGGAAGGCTACCTACCAACGAGGCCGCTGACAGACCTGACTCCAAAGAAGAGGTATGCAGTGACGAGGATCCAGAAGGTGCAAACCAAGTATGGAGCCAGGATCGTTGTCGAGCCGGAAGGTACTTTCAATACTTTCCTACCTGCGAGGCTTGTGAAAGTTCTAGAATATCCTGAAACTCTGGAAAATGTGCAGGAA
Organism: Andricus curvator; assembly: GCA_932195095.1. Lineage (NCBI taxonomy): Eukaryota > Metazoa > Arthropoda > Insecta > Hymenoptera > Cynipidae > Andricus > Andricus curvator. Next base: position 10,303 of record CAKNYM010042138.1, on the reverse strand, counting down.
GCTGCTACTGCTGAGAAGCTACAACTGAAATATTTGGGTGGACAATATAATAATGTCGAATTTAAAAATGTTAAATAAATTGTAAAAAATTGTGAAAATAAATTAATGAAATTTTAATGTTCAACCGGTGTTCTCATTATTTGAAAATTAGTTTAAGTTACTATGTAAGAGTATGAGTTGAAGCGTGGGAAATTTAAATTGATAAAATGTAGGCTACTTGAAACAGCGCAGGAAATCTCAACGCGACACATGTAGAGATAGGGGGAAACCCCACATCTTTTGTAAATAAGGTAGACGCATGCCACTTGTAGAAACAGAGGAATGCACGTGGACGTCGAGGGAATACCAGCGCACGCAGGACACAATGGGGCGCCACACAGTATGTCGGTAAGGTACGGGCAGACTGAGAATCAATTCAACGGCCGATAAACCCATTACCGACTGTTGATACATTGATATTAGTGCTGGCAGAAGGTACTGAGTGACGTCATCAGTTATTTACAGCGATTAGTAAGGTAGGCTCCTGATATAGCGAATGCCGCTCCATCTGTGGCTAGAGATGTGCATTATCGACGGTCCCTGTTTTACCGACCTATGGTAAAATGATAATATAAAAAATTTCCGACCTTCCTGTTTACCGACCGATGGTAACATAGCTCCCTACCTTACCGACCGATGGTAAAATGATAATATAAAAAGTTACAGACCTCCATGTTTTACCGACTGATGGTAACATAACTCCCTACCTTACCGACTGATGGTAAAATGGTAATATAAAAAGTTACCGACCTCCCTGTTTTACCGAATGATGGTAACATAGCTCCCTACCTTACCGAACGATGGTAAAATGATAATATAAAAATAACCGACTTACCTGTTTTACCGGCTGATGATAATAAACTGTTTTACCGATAAATGGTCACTTAGCACAGAACAGAACCTTATAATGCTAACTTAGCAGGAATCACCGTTACCAATCTCACTGTTTTACCGACTGCAGGTAACTTAGTACGAAACTGAACCCTTCCTTGGTCGGTGGCGCCATCTGTTGGTGTCGGTAACTTAGCACGGAATAGAACCCTCCCTTTATCGGTGGCGCCATCTGTTGGTGTCGGTAACTAGCGACGGTGGCGCCATCTATTGGATTCGGTAACTTAGCACGGAACAGAACCCTCCCTTGGTCGGTGGCGCCATCTGTCGGTGTCGGTAACTAGCGAAGGTGGCGCGTCTTTAATTATTCACTATTAATGCTTTTCTAATAACATTATTATTTTTTGAACTGAAATAGTCATGGAAATTTGTAACATTATTTTAATATATTACATCCTCGCAAAATTATTTCAGTTCTTGACAAAAAAGACATCTGCTGGATGTCACATGACTTGGTTAATGACGTCAGCTTGTACCGTGCGCGCGCAAGAAACTTAAGCGTTCTTCTTGGAGCGGCCAATCAGAATCGCCGTTACAAGAGAATATCAGAGTTACCACGAAAAAGGTATATGATTAGCTAATCAGAGTTAAAATGTCCATGGTGGAACGCATTACAATTTAATCATGATTAAATCCTCGATTAAAAAATAATCATGATTAGCTAATCATGTATTTAATCAGAGTTGGTGCAATCGGCCCTTAGAGTGTTTAGGTTTTAGTTTATTGTGCTTTACTTCGTGTAACAGAGTGAGGTTAGAAAACGACGATCAAATGTAAATCGTATTTTCTATACGTCTCATTACATTGTTCCTTTGGCTACTTTACAACCTCTAGAGGTGTAAAGTAGCATACTTTACAAACTCTAGAGGTGTAAAGTGAGAAGCTCAGAAATCGGCAACTTTCCAGAGTCTACGGAGGCACGGAAAATCCAACTTCCCGCAGACGTGCTGTGAAAATATATGTACAGGGAGCGGAGGCCCTGAAACCCGTAAAAGGGAGAGATGAAATATACATATAGAACACAACTGATATTTATTTTTAAATGTATATAATCAGTACAAATAATAGATATTTGTATTAGAACAAGTGAGAAATAAAAAAAAACATCACGTGCGTCCTAAACTACGACCCAAGACAGATTTATGTGTAAACATCTTCGGTAAACGTTAACTGAAATTGAAATCTTTCAAATTTTCACTTCATGATGGAAAATTATTTATTTTAATAAAATTATTTATGGAAAATTCATTATTATGACACTCATCATTATTATTACACATCTAAGTACTCCAAAATTATAAGAAAAGTATTGAAAATTGTTTCTTTTTTTTCAAATTAAACACAGCATATTTTCCTCCTATTAGACTTTAAATACTGGGCGGGAATTCTTAAAACAGAATGAAAAAGAAACCGAAAAAATGCAAAATAGCAGTTTTCTAATGAATTCACACTACAAACGGTATTTCTTGTGTTTTTTCAACATGAATTATTTTTAATCGATAAATGACGAGTTTCCAAATATTTTTTAAATATTTTACAATTGTTTAAACAATTATTATTCGTTTAAAAAATATATTTTTCTCTATAAGACGTGGAAAATTATTATTTTCCAGATATAAATTCCAGAGAATAATAACTTGTTACAATTTGAGGGAGGAAGATTGTTTAAACAAATGGAAATTGTTTAAATAATGACCAATTATGTAAAAAACAAAACATTCTTACGATACATAGAATCTATCACTTATATCTCGAAAACAATAATTTTCCACGATTTCAAGAAAAATATAATTCTTAAACAAATAATAATTGTTTGAATAATTAAAAATGATTTACAAAATACTTGGAAACTCGTCCCTCATCAATTAAAAATAATTATTGTTAAAAAAATCCAAACAATACCGTCTTTAGTATGAATTTAATAGAAAACTGCTATTTTGCAGTTTTTGGGTCACTTTCCAAGCACAATAACAATGGCTTGAAAGGGGGGTGGGGAGTCAAAATTAAAACTTGCTGGGTGTAAATTATTCTCTGAACATCTTATCGCATGCTCAAAGAATTATTTTAAAACTTTTGTAATACTTTAATTCACACAAAGTTTGTAACAAGAAGCTTTTTTCCATTTTTTTGAAAATCAAGCTTTTCCCATTTAAACCCCCATGTTAATTTCAAAGGCTCGGGGGCACGGGTTAACTTTGACAAAAAAAGAAAACAAGGAAAATGTTAAGTTGATAAACTGTAAATATAAATTAAGTATTCAATTTTAAAATTTAAATTCAACTCTTAACAATGGAATAATAATAAAATTGATTTTATAAGACGATTCTGAATGTGTTCATAATTAAATAATTTATAGATCTTTACGTTAAAAATTGAACTATTTCAATTCAAAAGCCTTAGTAATTAATGAAATGTATGCATCCGATTGAAACTTCAAAATCTTTTTTCAATTTTCAAAACCATTTTAATCAATATATTCATAATTAAATGTTTTCATTCAATTTCAAATTCTATTTAAATATTATTGCATTCTAAAATACTCCATTTTTTAGGCATACAGTTTGAAAATTTTTAATTAAAAAATTTTTGTTTCACTATTTAACAATATTTGCCTGTTTAATTAAAATAAGAAATTATAAATCAAATATTCAAAAATAAACTAAATACAATTGAATTATTTAAAATAAAATAGAACTTGAATCGTTCCAATTTCAGGGTGCTGAATGTAAACTTGAAAAGTTGCATTGTTACATTCTTTTTAATTTTTAATTTGTAAATGACATTTTTCAATTTAGATTTTTCAAGAAACAACTTATAATCACTAAATTGTACTGTTTTCAAGTTAAAATTGTTCGAAAATGGTATAATATTGAACACTTACAAATTTCTTGATTGATTGTTCAAACTATTTTACATCTTAAAACGCAGTTTCTTCCAGGTCTGCTTAGCCAAGCTTTGTTTAAAAAAAATACCGATGCGGACCGATATGAGTTCTCTGAAAGAACACATTGTGTCGCACTTATATTACGCATCTACATTTAGATATTAAAAATTGTTTCTTTTTTTCAACGTAGATACAGCATATTTTCCTCCTGTTTGTAAATGATTTACAATTTTTTAAACAATTATTATTCGTTTAAAAAATATATTTTTCTCTGTAAGTCGTGGAAAATTATTATTTTCGTGATATAAATTCCAGAGAATAATAACTTGTTACAATTTGAGGAGGAAAGATTGTTTAAACAAATGGAAATTGTTTAAATAATGACAAAATACTGCTTGGAAATTTGTCCCTTATCAATTAAAAATAATACTTGTCAAAAAAATCCAAAGAATACCGTTTTTGGGGTCGTGCATAAATTACGTGACACTTTTTTGGGGAGAGAGGGGGTCTAGCTTAGTGTTACATAATGGTGAAAAACTACAAGGAAAAGTCGGAAAAGGCGTTACATAGGGGGGGGGGTCAAAATTGTCGGAAAATTGCGTTACGTAATTTATGCACGACCCCTTTAGTATGAATTTAATAGAAAAATGCTATTTTGCAGCAGTTTTTGGGTCACTTTTCAAGCACAATAACAATGGGTTGAAAGGGGGGTGCGTAGTAAAAATTAAAACTTGAGAGAGAGGAGGTGAGAGAGAAAGAGCGCGCGAGAGAGCGAGAGAGAGAGAGAGCTCCTTCAGTGTTCTGTAAAGAAAAATTTTCAATTTTACGCTGAAATCAGTAATTGTTACGACCCTTCTATTGCAAGAATTTTGGCTTGGGCCTTCGTTTTGCCTACTGTTTGATGATCCATCCATGTCAAATTGCTGATGGATCCAACAGCCCTGTATTTCACTGAAAACGTTGATAATTCAATAACGTCTTTGTAGGGGTTATTCATCGACGAAATAAAAGCGTACTTTTTGTGCACCATAGAGTTGTACGTGGTTAATTGGTTTTTGTGTAAGAAAACTTAAATTTATTTGAAGAATTGCCAATAACTTGTACATAATACTTTAAATGACTAAATAACGCCAGCGTTCAACGCTGCTTGATCGTTCCGCGTCCGTCGTCTGCTACTTTTCTTTGCTACTACTTGTCGGTAAACCGATTTCCGAATCGACCAATACGTATCGAGCACTGGCATGTGCGCGCAGATTGTAAAGAGACTAAAATTATTTTAAAAACTTTAATTAAATATCGAGGTAATTGGGTCTCAATTAGCATATCTACAGCGATTTTCGAGAACTCCTGATGAAGAAACAATACATCTGCAGAAATTCTAGCATATCTACACGAATTCCAGGATTTGGGATAGTGTTGAGTGGTGCTGATCCCTCAGATCCTGATAAAAGAAACACATCTGCGCAGATTTGTTTTTGCTCATAAGGATCCTCGGTCTTTCTGCAATCCGATTTCCTGAAATCGAATAGCACAAGTACATGTTAAGTTTCTTCACCCGGATTCGAGGGTAACTTTAAACCACCGATTCTTCTTTTCAATAGCACATCTGCATTGTTTATCTGTCAAGCAAAAATAATTCTAGTTGATTAATAATATAATTATTATTAATTATCAGAAATCATTATAGGAATATAATTAATACATTATTATCTTTTTAGAGACTATCGTAACCATTTGGTATGTATACCATTAAGCCATTTCCCTTTCAGGGTAGGCGTGACACTACCCGATTCGGGTAGTGTTTCTAGGTGGATAGTTTTCTTGTAGTTATAAATAACTACAAGTTTGGGCTCACCACACCCATAATATTAATATTATTATATTAGAAAATAATAATAATAATATAATATAATAGTAATATTACTATTATATTGTGAAAAAGCATATAAAAAGTTATAAATATTCTTGTAAAAATACATTCAATTCTCAGATTTTGCCCGAATAATTTAAGTAAGAGATGAATAAATTGATCGAGTCCTTTTTTTTGACAGTTCAAATTTTGATTTTCCGACATTATTTTTTCAAAGTTTTAATCACATGTAGTAAAAAAGTTTCAGTAAAATTTTATGTCAAACAAAAACTGGGTCCTCTATAAGAGGTGTTTGTAGCACTATTTGGATTACAAAAACCTCTATAAAAGACCAAGTTTTTTTTGGACAGAAATGTTTGTGAAAACTTTTTCACTACATATTTTATGTATAATAGTGTGCACATAATTAAAAATTTTAAATAAAATAATAATCTCACAAAATCAAAATATAAATTTTCAAAAAAGGGCTCGATAGCTTTTTTTATTTCTCACTTGTTCTAATACAAATATCTATTATTTGTACTGATTACATACATTTAAAAATAAATATCAGTTGTGTTCTATATGTATATTTCATCTCTCCCTTTTACGGGTTTGAGGGCATATATATATTTTCACAGCACGTCTGCGGAAAGTTCGATTTTCCGTGCCTCCGTAGACTCTGGAAAGTTGCCGATTTCTGAGCTTCTCACTTTACACCTCTAGAGTTTGTAAAGTATGCTACTTTACACCTCAAGAGGTTGTAAAGTAGCCAAAGGAACAATGTAATGAGACGTATAGAAAATACGATTTACGTTTGATCGTCGTTTTCTAACCTCACTCTGTTACACGGAAAAAATTTATCCGTGAAGAAGTCACGAACTTGTAGCTAGGTCTCGGATACGAGATAAAAAAATGAAACATTAAATCCTTATTTCTATGAGAAATATATGGATAAATTTCAAAGTTTCTTACGAACAGTTCGAATTTCCTACGAACAGTTCCTGAAAATTTCAGACTGAAATAAAAAGAGGAAAAATTTTATTTGTGCGATTTAATTTTATATTAATTTATAAATTCGCAACTCAGAAGATTCGAACCTCAAACACTGCTGACTACATTATAACATGATCCAATTCACACCAGGTCTAGCCACGCGCAAGTAAATAAACAAATTCACTTATTTATTGAGAATCTCACTCCGAAAATCGAACTTTTTCCTTAGAGTCGCTGTAAAAAGTATTGTACTTGACAAGTGTGACAAGCAGGCAATACCCGATGAGCATGAACTTCACACTCATCGGGAATTGCCTACTTTTCACACTTCTCAAGTCAATAGCTATTAAATTCCATCCTCAATCTAACTTAACCGTTGCTTATATTCTAATGCTTCTTCTTACTTAAAATAAGAATACTCTTACTACTGTAACAGTTTGTCGAGCGATTAAAAAGGGCTTGAAATGATTAGAGACAGAGAATTGAAATCAAAATACCGGAACTCGTATATTATAATGTCAGGTAAAGACAAATACATCAGTCATGTTTAGCGGTCGACTTCGCACTGCCTGCCAAAGGTTCTTTCGCTGTGGTTCCTTCCTCACGAAGGACCTCTACAGGTATCTTACTAATACAAACTATATTCTACAGTTCGGCCTATCCTGGTTATCTCCGTCCTCGGAGCCGAGGTCAATTATGATATGTCGTACAACATAAATTCTTTTCTTGGCATTCGTCATGCACAATTAAAATTTTTAGCTTGTGATAACATTAATTAAAGTTTAAAAATGTAACCAGAACATAATAAATG
>CAKNYM010042135.1:1104-29582 GCA_932195095.1 Andricus curvator | reverse complement strand
CGGTCGCGTACTACAGCCAATCAACTATATTACAATTCAAACATGCGTATATAAAGGCGACTCAGTTAGCATCACTGATTTCAAATGCAGCACCACACACAGACACACACTACTGTTGAATATGAGCGGCTTACAGCAAGCAAATGTTACCACCGTGTTACTCTCGAAAATCGTCAGAATCGAAAACGACAATATCGTTTAGAGATTTTATATTAAGGATTTATTGTTTATTTGAGAGTTGACAAAGAAACCGATTCTCTGAGGACGACAATTGAATCCGAACTCAAGAGAAACAATATCTAGGTCTATGGCTTAATGTCTTTGTTGTTAAATTTTTTAAGAAGAAAATAAGAAACACAATATTAACAAGTCAATCTGTGCAAAAATTTATTTTTGAAACAAAAAGGCTAAGAAACATTGTGAATCCAAAAAGCATTTGTTTTGAAAAAACACATTCAAAAATTTCAATATATGCAAAAAGAATTGCATAGACACATCTAAACTTGGCAAGTGCTATTAGCACACGTGTTATACTTTTTCTTCGAACATTAAATATACCTACTTCCGGCTACTTTCTAGCTATGAGTAAAGTCCCAATAGATTCACTATAGGTCCCAGTATCATCCACCACTCAAACCCGAAAATAATAATTTTGACCTCAACTTAGAGAAACGTAATTATCTCCTAAGCTAGAACCGGCCATAAGTGCCCTTTTCATGGGGACGCCCACATATGTCAAAAGTATTAAGCTCCCAGAATATTTGGACGCATGTACTGAGTGAAGCTATTCACAAGTTTCATAAAAAAGATGATTTTTTTATCACGAATAAAAATATACTTTGGATACATTGCATTTAAATACGTAGTCAATTTTTTATTTGCTTAAAATATAAATTAGAGACTCCTTATAAGTAGTAGTCACATTTTTATAGCACTTTAATCGTGAGATTTTTATTTATTCATGCTTAAAGTTTGAAAGACAATTTATTTTAGGTAAAAAAAAACAAAATTCCTATGCTTGCTTGCTAAAAATTCTTGTTTGATTTTCACCAAAAAATTTAATTTTCGAAACTAAAATACTAATTTAAAGTGTTTAACTTTTGTTTGAAGCTTTAATATTTCAGAGTGGCCATTTTAATGCGGAATAATAATTTCCAATAGTTATTTGTGATACAAGTGCGCAAAATAGGTGATTGTGTGTGAGTTACCAATCACCTATGAGCACGTGTATCACACGCTATTTTTTGCAGCGCCCGTCCGAAAAAGTTGTAAAGGAGGAGGTAACGAAAAATACTAATTTAAAGAAATTTCTTTGACAATTTTTTTTTAAATGTTTGAAAAAAAATCGTTGTGAAAAAAAATGTTATGAAAAAAAATGTTGTGAAAAAAAATGTTGTGAAAAAAAAATTTTGAAAAAAAAATTTGGTGACAAAAAATTTTTGAAACAAAAATTTTGAAAAAAAATTATTTAAAGAAAATGTTGGCGTTTATGCTCTTTTGCCGGGGGGGGGGGGGGGGAAAAAAACCAAAAAAAAAAAAACTTCAATCATTAAAACATTTGTTCATGTTAAATCTAAATTTATTTCAAGAAGATACCGAAACCAGTGTTTAAAGTAACCTATGCCAGTGTCTAAAGTACCTCATCTCGAAAGTGCGCATGCGCAACTTTTTCACCAGTGCCTAAAGTAACTCATCTTCAAACTGCGCATGCGTGAAAATTATTCGCACACAGTCTGCTCAAATAAGGACCTTTAGGCACAATTTAGAAGCATGAAAACGTCAACTTTAGAGGCGGGCGTTGCAAAAAAGATTAATTTTCAACCATACAGTTGCACTTTTATCCAAGAAAGATGCTATTTCGACTAAAATAGATGAATCTTTTAATTAAAAAGATAAGTTTTTAAAAAAATAGTTCAATTTACAATAAAACAGTTGAATTTTCAACAAAATTTAGTGAATTTTTTCAGCCAAAAAGTATTACTTTTTAACAAAATTGTTGAATTTTCAATCAAACAGTTGCATTTTCATCCAAGAAGTATGCAATTTCGGCTAAAATATAAGAATTTTTCAATTAAAAAGATAAGTTTTCCAAAAAATAGTGGAATTGACAACCAAACAGTTGAATTTTCAATAATATAGTTGAATTTTTCAAACAAAAGTATCAATTTTCAACAAAATGATTGAATTTTCAATCAAACAGTTGCATTCTTATCAAAGAAAGATGCAATTTCGACTAAAATATATGAATTTTTATATTAAAAAGATAAGTTTTCCCAAAGATAGTTGAATTGGCAACAAAACAGTTGAAGTTTCAACAATATAGTTGAATTTTTCAAACAAAAGTATTCACAAAGAAAATTAATGTTCTACAAAAAAAGATACATTTTTAACAAGGTACATCAATTATTAACAAAATTGTTGAATTTTTCATTCAAAAAGACAAATTTTCTACAAAACAGTTGCATTTTCAACGCGAAAATATTATTTTTCAACAAAAAGTTAATTTTCTACCAAATAGTTGGAGTTTCAACTAACTATGTAGTGGAGTCTTTAACAAAAAAGACCATTTTCGGCTTAGTAGTTTAATTGACAACAAAACTGTAGAATTTTGAAGCCAAAAAGACGAATTATCTACAAAACAGTTGAATTTTCAACCCAAAAATATAATTTTTCAACAAAAAAGTTTAGTCTTCACCAAATAGTTGCATTTTTAACCAAATAGTTGCATTTTTAACCAAATAGTTAAATTTTAAACAAAAAGTTATGAATTTTCAAAAAAAAAATTAATTTTCAACAAAATAGTTACATTTTCAACCAAACAGTAAACCTTTATTAAAAAAAAAAAAACAAAAACAAATTTTCAACAAATTCGTTCAAGTTTTACCCGCGCAGATGAATTTTTAATTAAATAGGTCAGTTTTTAACAATATAGTTAAACTTTGAATCAAAGAGATGAATTTTAAAATAAAAATATAAATCAACAAAAAATTGTTTTTTAACAAAGTGGTTCAACCAAAATTTTCAAACAAAATAGTCAAATCCTCAAGCAAAAAAGAGTAATACTCAACCAAATAGTTTTGCACTTATATCAAAGAAAGATGCAACTTAAACTGAAGTAAATATATTCCATAATTTTACGATTTTTGTTAGTTAGATTGCAAGAAATTTTAATGGAAACAATATTATAATAAAAAAATGTTCTCTCAGGATTATAAATAATTGATTATAGTATAAACAAAGACATTAATCATGCATTTTTCCACACAAAAATTTGTTTTTTCAATGTCAATTTTTTAAATTAGGAACTTTATGATAATTTTAGAAAAATTCATAATTTTTTTATTAATCTCATGATTTTTTAAAACAAATTTAATAAACAAATGCATTATTGGGGCATTTGTCGGCAGAAAAATTCGTTTTAATTTAATGTCAGTCCTTTCAGCTGGGAACTTCATAACAATTTCAGCAACATTCATGATGAGTTGATAAATTTTATGATTTTTTAAACAAATTTAATAAACAAATGCAATGATCAGACATTTGTCGACGGAAAAATTCTATTTTTTCGATGTCAGAATTTTTAATTGGGATCTTCATAATAAATTCAGCAACATTCATGACGAGTTGATTAATTTTATGATTTTTATGAACAAATTTAACAAACAAATGCATTATTCGGGCATCTGTGGACGGAAAAATTCGTTTTTTTTATGTCAGTCTTTTTAATTGAGAACTTCATGATAATTTCAGCAAAATTCATAATAAGGTGATGAATTTTATGTTTTTTCAAACAAATTGAAGAAACAAATGCATTTTTAGGACATATGTCGATAGAACAGTTTTTTTTTCTATGTCAGTCTTTTTAATTGGGAACTTAATGATAATTGCAGCAACATCTTGATTTCCACTAATCCAAAAATAGTGTATCATAGACAAAAGTGAAAGGAAAAGGTCATTCTACTCGATCCTGAAGCTGCAAACTTATTAAAAGAATGTAAGTAATGAGAAACTTAAACTAAAAGGACTGATATTGAAGAAAAAAAAAAACGTTTTCGTCGACAAATACGCAAATAATGCATATGTTTATTAAATTTGTTTATATTATTAACAATAATAATCTCAAGAAGAAATTTCTTCATCTTTATATTGTTTTTATCCCAATTTCTTTCAATGTAACTTAAAAAAACGTAAAATTATAGAAAATCGTAGAAAACATTTCTTTCAACAAATAATTTGTTTACAACCATTTTTTTTGTTCATTATATAATATTGGAACATCTTTCACTAATGTTACTCTATGAAACTTAGACAATTTTAACAATTTTCCTGTTATTGACGAGCACTGGGAACGTCAAATAGAAAAAATGGCCATTTTTGTGGTCGTATTTGTTTATTTAAAAAAAATGTAAAGCCTGATTTCAAAATCAGGTTCGACAGCTCTCTTATAAATCTTATCAGCTTTTTTTAAAAAATTTTCTTGTCCAAATCGGTCGATATTTGTGGCTGTACGTTAAACAATAGTAAAAAAATAACTTTTTTTGGTTTAAAATAACGTACAGCGCACAAATATGGACCGATTTGGACAAACAAATGTGAAAAAAGTGAAGATTTCTAGGAGAGTTGTCGTGCCTGAATTAAAAACCAGGCTTTCAATTTTTTTATAAATAAACAAATATGACGAAAAACATGGCAATTTTTTCTATTTGCGTTCCCGGTGCTCGTCAATAACAAGGAAATTATTGAAATTGCCTAAGTTTTATAGAGTAACATTAGTTAAGGATGTCCCAATATTACATAATTCAGGCATTTTTCGACAGACAAATTCGTTTTTTTCGATGTCAACTTTTTTATTTAGGAACTTCATGATAATTTCAGCAAAATGCATACTTTTTAATCAATTTTATGATTTTTTAAACTAATTTAATAAAAAATGCATTATTGGGGCATATGTCGACGGAAATTTTTTTTTCCCCGATGTCAGACTTTTCAATTGCGATCTTTATAATAAATTCAGCGATATTCATGATGAGTTGATAAATGTCATGATTTTTTCAAACAAATTTAACAAATAAATGCATTATTTGGGCATCTGTGGACGGAAAAATTAATGTTTTTCGATGTCAATCTTTTTAATTGAGAACTTAATGATAATTTCATTAACACTCATGCTTAGTTGATAAATTCTATGATGTTTTAAACAAATTTAATAAACATTGCATTATTTGGGTATTTGTCGACGAAGAAGTTTTTTTTTTCAATCCCAGTCATTTCAGTTTAAGTTTCTCATTACTTTCATTCGTTTAATAAGGCTGTAGCTTCAGGATCGAGTAGAATGACCTTTTTCTTCCACTTTTACCTATGATACACTATTTTCGGATCAGTGAAAATCAACATTTTGCGCCCAATATCTGTATTAGTAGCCTCTCTGCTACATTTTCGAGTGTTGAACTCCCGGATATGTTTGAAGATTTTATTAGTCGCTTCTTGAGCTTCCTCTGTTAATACTCCAATAGAACAAAAAAATGATTTCATAATTTTGGCACCGTGAAGAAGGATTTTGTGAACTATTTATTAAATTGGTTTAAAACATCATAGAATTTATTAACTAAGTATGATTGTTAATGAAATTAGCAAAAAATGCCCAACTAATTCATTTGTTTGTTAAATTCGTTTTAAAAAAATCATAAAATGTATAAACTAATCATCCGTATTGCTGAATTTATTATGAAAATCCCAATTAAAAAGTCTAAAATCGCAACTAAAAGATTTTTTTCATCGACAGATGTCCAACAATTATGAATTCTGCTGAAATTATCATGAAGTTCCTAATCAAAAAAGTTGACATCGGAAAAAAACAAATTTTTCTGTCGGCAAATGCCTGATTAATGCATTCTTTTATTGAATTTGTTTTAAAAAATCATAAAATTTCTCAACTAATTATGAATGTGGCTGAAATTGTAATGAATTTCACAACTGAAAGGACTGGCATTGAAGAAAAAAAAAAAATTTTTTTGCCGAAAAATGTCCGTATAACACATTTGTTCTATAAATTTGTTACAAAAATCAAAAGATTAATCAACAAATCATAAATTATGGAAAATCGTAGAAAACATTCTTTCAACCACTAATTTGTTTATAAAATTTTTGTTTGTTTATTATATTATATTGCAACATCTATAGCATTAAGTTTACTCATTTTATTCCCACTGTGTCTCGGTCAGAGTTTTACGTGCTAGTCAGAGGGCCCTCTTCAGGAGCTTCCTGAAGTGCGCCAATGGCCAGAATACAATACCTGTTCGACTAATTCACTAATTGAGTGATCCTTCTACTTTTTCCTAGATAATATCAAAATAAATTGAAGAGACATGCCCTGTCATTTGTACGTAAACGATATGTTATTTGCCTTAATAAGTTGCAATTTCGATTAAGTGCACTATTAGAAAGGACCCCGCACGAAATATGAGTAAAACGGCTTTCGGTCAAATTCGCTATAACTCTGGGAGAATAATTCTTGATGTGATTCCGATCAAAATTTGTTATGGGCATAACCCCCAATAATCAAGTGTTTAGGTATTAGAAGCTCAGGAAAGTAGTAGAGTGTGTTATTCTTGTGCTTGTGGTGACCGATACCTACAAGTATATACTTCCTTACAACCGTAGTATTATTCTTACGTGATTGGGTATTATTATTATACCATTAAGCCATTTCCCTTTCGGGGTAGGCGTGACTTGCTCGGTTGGAGAATAGTAAGGTATAGGTTGAATAGGTATATAGGTGTGAGGTTGTAAGGTATGTAGGCATGTAGGTATATAGGTATAAGGTAGATAGGTATATGGATGTTAGGTATAAATATTTCAGATTGATCTGGAATTCTCGTGTTATTTATTTAAATGACACGTTTATTCCGCAACACTGCTCCGACCCAGGTTGCTGATCAATCTCTCTAGCGATCACCCCAAGTGAAGAGCCTCACAAAATTGTTATGTATGGTTCTCCACTTGGGCCCATTAGTATCCAAGGTCTTTGTTTCAGGCGCCATTCATTCTACTGTCACTCTGTTTACAAACTATTTGTCGCCACACTTTTCTGTCCTGGCATACTACTCTAGCTTCCTTCACGTCCATGCATTTTTCATGCAAGCTCTTGTGTTTCTATGGCTTCTTATGTCTCTACGGATCAATGTCTCATTTACAGATTCTAACCATTCTTTCGGCGGTCTACCTCTGGGCATTCTACCATTTATACACTTGTTTGGTCAGTCGTTCACCTTTCATTCTTTCAAGATGTCCGAACCATCTTAACTGATTTCTTTCCCATATGTCAACTAGTGTCTCTCCTGTACCACATTCTTTGAGGATAGTCTCGTTTCGGACTTTGTCCATCAGTGTTTCCCGCATATTATGCGCAGAGGTTTCATGCCGATCGCGTTAATTTTACTCCTGTCCTTTTCTTGACAGGTCCATGTCTCGCTACCGTATAGTACAGTCGGTACGAATATAGAATTATGTATGGCCATTTTAGCTTTTTTTGATATGTTTTTATTTGTGAGGATGGATCCTACTCTACCGATAACCTGTCTACCCTTATTTATGCGCCTATCTAACTCCCCATCTATTTTTCCGTCGCTAGTGAATAGACTACCTAGATACACGTACTGGTCAACTTGTTCTAATCTCTCATCATTTATGATAATGTTGCATATTGTTTTCTCACTTTTTCCCTCAGACACCATGATTTTTGTTTTATTTACGTTAATTTTGAGTCCCATGTCCTTCATGCTTGTATGAAGTTTATTCAACATTCTTTGCAAATCCTCGACTGATTCTGCCATAACAATCATGTCATCTGCGAAAGCTAACCCACGTACCTTGACTGTTTGGAGATCTACACCTTCTTCGTCGAAGAGTGCAGTTCTTAGACACTTATCCATGAATATGATAAATAGCCACGAGGACATAACGCATCCTTGTTTCACGCCTTGCATAATATCGAACCAGTCACTCAGTTTCCCGTTTACCCTTACGCTCGCTTTACTACCTGTATATATTGTTTTTATTGCTTGCAGGAGCCCTCCATTTACTCCGTACTCTTTAAGAACTTCCCAAAGTTTACTTCTATTTACCGTGTCAAATGCTTTTTCTAGGTCAATAAATGCACAGAAAACTTTCTTTCCTACTCTCAAGCTTTTTTCTGTGATCTGTCTTAGGCTAAATATCTGATCTGTACATGATCTTCCTGGCATAAATCCACTTTGGACTTCCCATATCTTTTCTTCTGTAATTTCCATTACCCTACGAATAAGTATTTTTGAGTATATTTTACTTACGGTACTTAGTAGACTGATACCTCTGTAATTGCTGCAGTTGCTTTTATCTCCCTTTCTTTTGTATATTGGTACGATAATCGCTTTTCTCCAATCGTCCGGGACTTCTCCCGTCTCGATACATAAATTTATCAATTCGCACAACCTGTGAGGTATGTACTCGCCACCGTATTTAAGCATTTCAGCGCTGATACTATCTACACCCAGTGCTCCCAACGCAGGCACCTTGCACTACTGCGCATGCGATGCATAAGGCATTTCATTGGATGCCGTTCGCGCGCTTATTCGAAATGTTAAAAAATACAATTTTTTTATTTATTACTAATAATTGAAAATGATTAGATTTTAACATGTTTTAGTGGTGCGTAGATAGTTTTTAATATATTCTAAGCATTATAGGTTAAAATGAGTATTCAGTGAATAAAAAATATCATGTTCATTTACTGAAGTCTCACTTTATTTTTTAACCTAATACTCAGAAAATTTTAGAAACCACCCACGTACCACTTAAACATGTTAAAATATAATTATTTTTGATTATAAATGATAAATAAAAAAATGGTATTTTTTAACGTTTCAAATAAGCGCGCGAACGGCAGCCAATAAAGCGCCTTATGCATCGCATGCGCAGTAGTGCAAGGTGCCCGCGTTGGGAGCACTGTCTACACCAGCAGCCTTACCGTTTTTCAAGTTCTTTATTATGTTTCTGACCTCAGTGACACCTACTTTTTCAATTTGGTTTTCTAATGCATTATGTTCTATGTCGCAGTTTTGTTGTCCTATATCTTTACCTCCTAATAGTTCTTTGAAAGAGTCTTTTAAAGCGTCTACTATCCCGTCTATATCATATAGCATTTCACCTTTGCTGTTTCTCATGCTCGCAAACTCTGTATTTTTACTTTCCTTCAACTGTTTATATAATAGTTTCATCATTCCTTCGAAGCTGTTTTGTATTTTCCCCTCTTCTTCTGTTCTCATTTTCTCTTTACTCTCTTTGACTAGTCGTTTAACTTTTCTCTTTTTGTGTCTGTAATCATTTTTAAGTCTATTTCTCTCCTCATCGCTAAGACCTGTAATGTGCAACGTTCTTTCGTGCGCTTCTCTCTTTTCTTTTTGGGCTGCCTCAATTTCATCATTCCACCATGCATCACCAGATTTTCTTCCAACAACCGCCGTACCACATACTTCGGTCGCAGTTTCAACGATGACATCCCGTAGCAAAGTCCACATGCCCTCTAAATCTTTATTGTTTATTAATCCCTTCCAAATTGTCTCATCTATACTTGCGTTTAACCTATTTTGAAAGTCTATTCGCACTTCCGGTTTTTGTAAATTTTCAATCTTTATTCGCGTTTGTTTTGTTTTTTTGTTTTCTTTCTTCTCCATCCCCGCCCTAAATTTATTTTGGAGACTAAGAGGTAATGATCAGTATTGCATTCGGAACCCCTCATGACTCTTGTATCTTTCACTAGTTCTCTTAGTCTTTCATCCGTAATAACAAAGTCAATTATACTGTGGCTATTTCCTTTACGCCAGGTGTACATATGGATCATTTTGTGTCTAAACCAAGTATTTGTAATAAATAGGCCCTTTTCTAAGCATAAGCTAACTAATTTTTCCCCGTTATAGTTTTTTTTTGTTGCATCCCCAAATTTACCTAGCACCCTTTCTGTATCTGTATCCTGACGTTGAACGCCGACCCATCCGTTCATATCTCCTAGCAGAATTATTCTTTCACCTTGATCGCAAGTACTTATTGTGTCATTTAAAGTGTCCCAGAAAGCGTCTTTGACTTCTCGCGGCTCACTGTCAACTGGGGCGTAGCATGCTATGATAAATAACCTTCTGATTCCTACCTTCATTCTAGCCCACAACAATCTGGGAGATACAAAATCATGATCTTTGAGATGCTGTCTTGCTTTTTCATTCATAATTAAGCCGACCGCTTGACTACGATTTGATTCACTACCTACTCCTGACCATATTTCAAAACCGCCTTTCAACACCCCATTTTCTATGTTTCTACTTTCGCAACCCTTTTTCTTCGTCTCAGGTACACATAAAATATCTAGTTTCCTTGCATTCATAGTTTCTCGAAGTTCTCTTACTTTAAGGTCGTTCACTCCTCTAGCATTCCAGACACCCAGTCTCCATTCATCGCCTGAAACTCGACTTTTACGTTTACCGTGTGTATGCATTTCGTCAATCCAAGTTTCAGTCCATTCCGAGGCTACTTTATTGTTTGTATTATTCATGTTTAGATTGTGCACCCAACTATCACCTTTATGCGCGAAATTTGTTTTGCGAGCCGAAATCATGTCCAAGTTAAGTGATTATTTGTTGTACGGTGGATAGTCTATCTGTAACGTCAGTCCCACCAATACTTCTGTTACTGTGTGGGGGGGGAGAGGTGAGGACAGAGGAGGTATGAACAAGAGAAATCCTGCGTGTTTGCGTGTGAGTGTCTGTGTGTGTGGGGGGGGGGATATTTTTTGGGTGTGAAGGGTGTCAAGATAGTTCGTGTTTTCAGTGAGGATGAGTCAGAGAGTACAACTGTGAATGCAAACGGTGGGTAACGGTGTAAAAGAGTGATGAGGGGGAAGGTGATATGAGCACGTCAGAGCAAAAGAGAAACTCCCGTGAGTCGTGAGGAAAAAAGGTACTGAAATATTCTGAGAGCAAAAGCGAGACAAATATTTCAGTGAGCAAAAGAGAAACAAAGAATTATTGAGAAAAAAAGAGACAACTTTTTGTCTCTTTTTTCCTCTAAATTTTTTTATATTCCTGTTTTCTTCTGAAGTATATTCAGATCAAGTTTTCCTCTGAATATGAATGTGTTGTTTCAATTGCGCTCAGTACCAGTTAAAGCAGAGTTTCAAAAATTAAATTCAGACCGTTACGTGGCTTTCCATGCGTGTCCCGGGCGTGTTCTCGATCACGACTCGCGGGTGCTACGCAGTTTTTCGTGCACCAGGTATCCCGGACACGATTTTAGGCCATGAGTCGAGGGGGCTCCGTAGTTTTTCGTACCCCAGGTATCCCGGGCGTATTCTTAATGACGACTGGTGAGTGCTACGCAGTTTTTCGTGCACTAGGTATCCCGGACACGATTTTAGGCCATGAGTCGAGGGCGCTCCGTAGTTTTTCGTACCCCAGGTATCCAGGCCGTGTTCTTAATCACGACTCGCGAGCGCTACGCAGTTTTTCGCGCAGCAGGTATCCCGGACACGATTTTAGTCCATGAGTCAAGGGCGCTCCGTAGTTTTTCGTAACTCAGTTATCCCGGGCGTATTCTTAATCACGACTGGTGAGTGCTACGCAGTTTTTCGTGCACCAGGTATCCCGGACACGATTTTAGGCCATGAGTCGAGGGCGCTCCGTAGTTTTTCGTACCCGAGGTATCCAGGGCGTGTTCTCGATCACGATTCGCGAGCTCTACGCAGT
This sequence comes from Andricus curvator, assembly GCA_932195095.1. Classification (NCBI taxonomy): domain Eukaryota; kingdom Metazoa; phylum Arthropoda; class Insecta; order Hymenoptera; family Cynipidae; genus Andricus; species Andricus curvator. The sequence goes on along the minus strand of CAKNYM010042135.1, from coordinate 17,814 downwards.
TTGTCGTGCACCAGGTATCCGGAACACGATTTTTGGCCATGTCTCGAGGGCGCCTCGTAGTTTTTCGTAACCCAGGTAACCCAGGCGTGTTCTTAATCACGACTGGTGAGTGCTACGCAGTTTTTCGTGATCCAGGTATCCCGGACACGATTTTAGGCCATGAGTAGAGGGCGCTCCGTAGTTTTTCGTACCCCAGGTATCCCGGGCGTATTCTTAATCACGATTGGTGAGTGCTACGCAGTTTTTCGTGCACCAGGTATCCCGGACACGATTTTAGGCCATGAGTCGAGGGTGCTCCGTAGTTTTTCGTCACCCAGGTATGTCGGGTCGAGGACCATCCCCCCTTTAAAATAACCTAAAAATGTTGTCAGTTTTCGCGTTTCTCTCGCCGTCTTCGAGATAAGTCAAAATTTTGATTTTGTTTGGAACTTTGTAAACACCTTCTTCCCTTTCTTCTATGTTTAGATAAACCAAGAATGAATTATTACTAACTCCACTCAAACGTACTTATTTATATTCGTAAGTTTTAACTATTTTATTAATTCATTATAATAATAAAGCCAGAAATGTTGACTCTTTTGAAATTTGCGCCTACTTGAATTATCGAATCTTTTTTCATTATCGACTTATCGAATCTTGCTCTCGATTCTCGACAGCTGATTCTGCTGTGACTTACATTATATTGCAATGGCTAAATGAACTGCCCAGTAGGTTTTAGGGACTATGCATGAAGATAGCCGAAACGCATGCACTTTTTATAATAGGATTACATGTCACCAGCTGACACCATTCGGTAAAGGGCTTTACGACGCTCGCTTATCAGGGGGCGTTGCAGGCTCATAAAATGGTGTTTTCGAATAAAATACGTTTGGTCATGCACTTGATTTGTAACATATATTCTTCAAAATACTATTTTCAGTCAACGCTTTTCCTATGCATCTCTTTCTCATCCTTACCACATGAATTCTCAAACAATAATAATTATAACAATAGCATAGGCTTAGGGATGTGGCGACCCCATCGCCCGAGAGCTCCGGCTCTTCCAGTCAGCCAGGTTGCTTTGGGCTAACTCCCCATTGCAATGAATTATGCGGTTGCGAGCCAGTGTCGCGCAGTGCCACCCACAATAGGCCTCTCTCGGATGGAGGCAATGGCCCCGGACAAAAGCGAGAACATCGATTTAAATGGTCGGACCAACTCAGGAGAGACATCCTTACCTGTTGGCAAAGAAGCTCACCGGCGCGAAGAGGATTCATGCAGAGGTTACAAGACCGTTCGGTCAATATGCAACCGGAATATGCTCATCAAACGCCTCAGTATTTAAGAGATCAGGTATCCTTTTTGCGAAAAAACGGATATGAAGCTCTTTATCAACAAGAAGAAGAGCAACATCCTCCATCGAACATTCCACCCGTTCCAGCAAGACCACCTTTGCAGATAGCCGATAATGCTAACATGAGAAGTATGAGATCTATCCACCAAAATGTCTTTCTCAGGATGGAAAAATTAGCTGAAGCTAATGAAGCTAATGGTAGGTATGAAAGCTTCATTTATTAGCCAACTCAACCAGATTCCTCCTTGCCAGCGTCAGGCTCATTCCATCGCGAAACGGATGCAAAAAGCTGTTCTTCTGGGATCAATTCATCTGGTCCGTCAACACTGTTCCTCATAACATTCTACAAAGATTGGTAGCTCTAAAAAAGTATCCAGAGGTGAAACTTCATCTCCAACTGTCCCGTCTGCCGCGTAGGATCATGCGCGGCTAGAGACCTGACTCCAAGGAACAGTGTTGCCCGATGTTATCTCGCGTAAATTTCCCGCTCTTGCTTACCTTCTAGGACAGAAGGAGCAGAAGCGGATGACGTACACGTTCCAGTTGCGTCGTGATTGGTTGCTTTTAAAGAACCATGATCGTAGCTTCCGGAGCCTACAACTTCTCGCATATGTTTATTGCAGAAAAAAAAATACTGCACTTTTGCATTCTAGCTAAAACATAGTAAAGAAACAGAAAATCGAGCAGAAAATACAAATATTTTTTTGAAATCACACATTATTTTTCGTGAGAGGAGCCCATTGAGAGCCCGTTGTCCCATTTTAATGGGAGGAGCAACTGAAGATACCTTGAATGCAATTCATGCTAGCTGAAAACTGCCTGCTTTTACACCTTTTACCCCGGGCGCAATTCGGGTTTTACAATCAGATTGTCAGGGTGTTGTCCGTGGGTGCAGTTCGAGTACGCCAAAAAATGTAAGCTTTCCTAAAATGCTTAAATTTCTTTACGTTTTCTAAATGTTTGCCGGGTTTTGGGGCAAAAATGGCTAACTGGGCCATGTTGATGTACACCCTATATGTAACCTTGAAACTTAATAGTTTAAAACAACTTCAGGGTTGCTATGAAAGACTTGAAAACCTGAAAACCCTGGAAAAGTCATAAAATATTGAAGAAGTGACTTTAGATTATTTTACTCGCACTTATTCCAAAGTCTTAACAATTATTTTAGCTTTTTACGACGAATTTTTAATTTCCGAATTCATAATTATTCATTATTATTAATTTATTATTATACTCTCTCCCTTTTAGGGTTTGAGAGTCTTCAAAAAGCCATTACAAATTATACATAATCACCTTAAATTTAAGCGTAACTGAAATTATTTCTCTACTCCTATCCTTCGCTATATTAAGAGGAACCGGAAGCTCTATGGCCTATCCAATGGTGCCCCAGCAGCCCTTTACCCCACACTATCAGTTTAGCGCTGCTCTGCTTTACATTTCTGCTATTAACCCGTGGTAGACACACTCCTTTCACGCACTCTCTATAGGCACACTGGTGCGAATCGGGATTTTCCGTTTTCGAAACTCGTTATCTCCTTGAAAATTATTGATAATTTGTCCCTTTTAGAGTTTGAGAGTCTTCAAAAAGCCATCACAAATTATACATAATCTCCTTAAATTTAAGCCTAACTGAAATTATTTCTCTACTCCTATCCTTCGCTATATTAAGAGGAAACGGAAGCTCTATGGCCTATCCAATGGTGCCCCAGCAGCCCTTTACCCCACACTATCACTTTACCGCTGCTCTGCTTTACATTTCTGTTATTAAAACCCAAACTCAACCATATTGTATATAATGACCTCTACCACACTTCGCCGCACTGATCCTCCTCTCATCTTATTCTTCTGTCTTCTTTGTTATTGTACCGGTCACTTTAACTATCATCTCTCCTTCCTGCTCGCTCCACTGCCAGATCGTTTCCCCTACTTTCGGCTTCAAAAATGTGAAGTCTTTCAATTTTCCTTTAGCGTTAAGGGCATGTAGTACATTATGACGTTACGTATTACCGACCGTCCCATGTTATTTTTTTCCGCCAATTTAAAAAGAGGAAAATTGAACTATCGTGCTAATTTTTTTTAAATGAGAGGTAATATTATGGGGCAGGTCTGTCTGGTCAACTGAAGTTGCTATATTATTGCTAAATATATATTTTTAATATTTGCAATGCTCACTTAGAAGCTCTAGTATTACAAATTATTTAAATGTGGCGGCTGGTGGGAGAAAGCCACTTTAGAAAAAGATGCGGGCGCCACCTTGCGGTTGCCGGAGAATCGCCTGCCTAATTTACAAAACCTCAGGTTTCTCTAATTAGGCATTTTCACTTCATAGTCAGCTAACTTCACTTCGTTAACTGCTGAGGGGAAAACAATGGATCAAATGCATGGGATTCGCTCCATTTTCGTCCTATTTTGTTAATATCTTCGTAAAAACTAATTTTTTCTATATAAGTGTATTTGAAAAATAGTTTTTATATTTTAAGAACTATCTAATGAAATAATAAAATGTTAATAATTATTATTCATTATGAAGATATTACAAAAATAAAGTTTTGCCCCATGCATTTGGTCCATTGTTTTCCCCTCAGCACTGAGCGACGTGAAGTTAGCTGATGGTTGAAGTGAAAATACCTAATAGTGTGTGATACACAGGAAATAGAATTTCTTTACTCTCGCTTCTTTAGAGACACTTTGAAACAATTTTAGAGTTCTGATATCCTTTGAATTCTTAGAATTTTTTTAATTCTTTGAATTTTTTAAATTCTTTGAATTTTTTTAATTCTTTGAATTCTTTAAATTCTTTTGAATTCTTTTGAATTATTATGAATTCTTTGAAGACTTTTTAATTCTTTAAATTCTTTTGAATTCTATTGAACTCTTTGATGAATTCTTTAAGTTCTTTTGAATTCTTCTGAATTCTTTTGAACTCTTTGAATTCTTTTGATTTTTTTTTCAATCCTTCGAATTCAAAAATTAAGGTCTTCTCAAGATTAAAACTAACGAACTAAAATTAAAAAGTAATTTAAATTCTTTGAATACTTTTGGATTCTTCGAAGACTTTTGAATTCTCATGAATTCTTTCAATACTTTTGAATTCTTTAAAATCTTTTGAATTTTTTGAAGACTTTTGAATTCTTCAAATTCTTTTGAACTCTTTGATCAATGCTCTGAATTCTTTAAATTCTTCTGAATTCTTTTGAACTCTTTGAATTCTTTTGAATTAAAATTTTTTTTTCAATTCATCGAATTCAAAAATTAAGTATTACTTGAGATTCAAACTAACGACCTAAACTTGAAAATTCATTATAATTGTTTAAATACTTTTGTATTCTTTGAAGACTTTTGAATTCTTTGAATTCTTTGGAATGCTTTGAATTCTTTTGAATTCTTTTCATTAAAAAATTAAGTAATTTTCCAATTTTTTTTCTGTCTACTTTGAATTAATTGAAATTCCATTTCATACTATAAAATGCTAAAAAGAAATCTTATTTTTTTCTTCTAAATGTTACTTTCATCAGATTTTTCAACAATACATTAACCAAGTTACACAATTGTTGGGACCTTCACAATTACTGGGACACTTACCTTACTTAAAATTACAATAAACGATTTTTAAATTCCTAGAATTCTTTTGAATTTCTCTGAATTCTTTTGAATTCCTAGAATTCTTTAGAATTCCTTGACTTATTTTGAATTCCTTGCATTATTTTCAATTTCTTGAATTCTTTGAATTCTTTTGAATGATTATGAATTCTCTTGAATCCTTTTTATTCTTTGAAGTTCCTAGAATTCTTCTGAATTCTTTGGAATTCCTTGAATTCATTTGAATTCTTATGAATTCTTTTTAATCCTTCAAATTCCTTTGAAATCTTCGAATTCTGTTGAATTCTTATGAATTCCCCCTAACTAGGTAAACATTCCAGTAATCGTGATATTAGCACCAGTAATAGTGATGCCAGTTTTCTTTTTTTCTACCTACTTTTAATTATTTGAAATTTCATTTCATACTATAAAATGCTAAAAAGGAATATTATTTTTTTCTTCTAAATGTTACTTTTATCACATTTTCTAACAATACATTTACCAAGTTACACGATTATTGGGACCTTTACGATTCTTTTGAATTCTTCGAATTCTTTTGAATGCTTTGAATTCTTTTGAATTCTTTTGAATTCCTTGAATTCTTTCGAATTCCTTGAATTCTTTTTACTGCTTATGAATTCTTCTGAATCCTTTCAATTCTTTTGAAATCCTAGAATTCCTTTGAGTTCTTAGAATTCTTTTGAATGCTTTGAATTCTTTTCATTAAAAAATTAAGTAACGGGTCGTGCACATAATGCGTCACCCGGTTTTCCTTTCTTTAAATAAAGACGAGAATGAAATGGCCTCGAAACCAAAAGGGATACCACGTCATAAACAAAAGAAAAACGTGTGACGTATTCTGTGCACGGCCCATAATTGGGTAAACATCCCAGTAATCGTGATCTTAGGACCAGTAATGGTGACGCCAGTTTTCTTCTTTTCTGTCTACTTTGAATTAATTGAAATTCCATTTCATACTATAAAATGCTGAAAAGAAATGTTATTTTTTTCTTCTAAATGTTACTATTATCATATTTTTTAACTATACATTAACCAAGTTACACGATTTTTGGGACCTTCACGATTCTTTGAATTCTTTGAATTAATTGAATTCTTTTGAATTCCTTGAATTCTTTTGAATTCCATGAATTCTTTTGAATTCCTTGAATTCTTCTGAATCCTTTTGAATTATTTCGAATTCTTCGAGTTCTTTTGAATTCTTATGAATTCTTAAAATTATTTTGAATGCTTTGAATTCTTTGCATTACAAAATTAAGTGAGGGGTCGTGCACATAATACGTCACCCGTTTTTCCTTTCTTTAAATAAAGACGAGAATAAAATGGCCTCGAAGCCAAAAGGGATACCACGACATAAACAAAAGAAAAACGTGTGACGTATTATGTGCACGGCCCCCAATTGGGTAAACATTCCAGTAATCGTGATATTAGCACCAGTAATACAGAAAATACATTAACTAAGTTGCACGATTATTGGGACCTGCACGATTCTTTGAATTCTTCGAATTCTATTTAATTCTTTGAATTATTTTGAATTCCTTGAATTCTTTTGAATTTATTGAACTCCTTGAATTCTTCGAATTCTTTAGAATTCCTAGAATTCTTCGAGTTCTTTTGAATTCTTCGAATTCTTTTGAATTCTGTTTAATTCTTATGAATTCTTTTGAATGCTTTGAATTCTTCTGAATTTTTTGAATTCTTAGCATTAAAAAATTAAGTAAGGGGTCGTGCACATAATACGTCACACGTTTTCCCTTGTTTAAATAAAGACGATAATAAAATGGCCTCGAAGTCAAAAGGGGTAGCACGACATAAATAAAAGAAGAACGTGTGACGTTTTATGTGCACGACCCCTAATTGGGTAAACACCCCAGTAATCGTGATATTAGCACCAGTAAAAGTGACGCCAACTTTCTTCTTTTCTGTCTACTTTGAATTATTTGAAACTCCATTTCATACTATAAAATGATAAAAAGAAATGTTATTTTTTTCTTCTAAATGTAATTTTTATCATATTTTTTGACAATACATTAACCAAGTTGCACGATTATTGGGACCTTCACGATTCTTTGAATTCTTTTGAATTCCTTAAATTCTTTTGAATTTCTTGAATTCTTCGAATTCTTTTGAATTCCTAGAATTCTTCGTGTTCTTTTGAATTCTTCGAATTCTTTTGAATTCTGTTGAATTCTTATGAATTCTGTTGAATTCTTTTGAATGCTTTGAATTCTTTTGAATTCTTAGCATTAAAAAATTAAGTAAGGGGTCGTGCACATAATACGTCACACGTTTTTCCTTGTTTAAATAAAGGCGAGAATAAAATGGCCTCGAAGTCAAAAGGGGTAGCACGACATAAATTAAAGAAAAACGTGTAACGTACTATGTGCACGACCCCTAATGGGGTAAACACCCCAGTAATCGTGATATTAGCACCAGTAATAGTGACGCCAACTTTCTTCTTTTCTGTATACTTTGAATTATTTGAAATTCCATTTCATACTATGAAATGCTAAAAAGAAATGTTATTTTTGTCTTCTAAATGTTATTTTTGTCATATTTTTTGACAATGCATTAACCAAGTTGCACGATTAATAGGACTTTCACGATTCTTTAAACTCTTTCGAATTCTTCGAGTTCTTTTGAATTCTTATGAATTCTTAAAATTATTTTGAATGCTTTGAATTCTTTGCATTACAAAATTAAGTGAGGGGTCGTGCACATAATACATCACCCGTTTTTCCTTTCTTTAAATAAAGACGAGAATAAAATGGCCTCGAAGCCAAAAGGGATACCACGACATAAACAAAAGAAAAACGTGTGCCGTATTATGTGCACGGCCCCCAATTGGGTAAACATTCCAGTAATCGTGATATTAGCACTCCCATACTTAGACCCAGAGAGGTATGGGGGTTATCACTTCTGGGACGGTGGACTCACCTACGATCGGAATATAATCCTAACGTGCGCATTTCCACGAAACTAGCATGGCTAAATTGCAACAACAAAAAACTACAGTAAAATTTCTAAGGGTGGAAACTCTGAACGCGCCTTGTCTAAATACTGGCGGATTTAGCGAACTCATTAAGATAGCAAACAAATACCATACTGACTTAATAGCACTTCAAGAAACCTGCTGGCCGGGCGATTTCGCGTCAATTTCTAAGGATAACTTTACTTTTCACTATGGGGGAGCTAAGGGGCACAGACTGGGAACCGGTTTTCTCATTAATAAACGAATTTCGCAAGCGGTTATCGACATGCAATTCATTAACGATCGGTTATCATACATTGTACTAAAGGGTAATTTCAGCAAACAGGTGTTGATCAACGTGCACTGCCCCATCGAGGACAAAGACGAAGATACTAAGGATCTTTTTTATGAAACAATCGAACAGGTTTTTGACAAGTTCTCAACGTATGACGCAAAAATAGTATTGGGAGATTTCAACGCGAAAATTGGAAAAGAACCGATGTATAGGCCTACAATAGGGTCGGAAAGTTTGCATGACGTCAGTAATGATAATGGGACTAGAATAATAAACTTTGCAGCTTTAAAGAACCTCGTTGTCAAAAGCACATTTTTCAAGCATAAAAATATACATAAGGCCACCTGGACATCACCAGATGGTAACACTCACAATCAGATTGATCAAGTTCTAATTGACAGAAGACGTCATGCAAACATTCTCGATATAAGATCGTACAGGGGAGCGGATTTAAATTCAGACCATTTTCTCGTGATAGTAAAACTAAGATCTAGGCTAGCGTTAAGTAAGAAAACAAGCCGCACAGAGCCAACAGTTCGTTTCAATATAGATAAGTTCAAAACAGCAACAGAAACATTAAATTACCAAGTTGAGATTTCTAATAGTTTCGACGCTCTCCAAGAACAGAGAGACGATAACAATAATCACGAGGAGGACCCGGAAACCCTGTAGAGCAATACGAAAAAGGCGATAGAGGCAGCCGCGAAACTTACGATAGGTTTTAAGAAAGTAACCAAAAGCAAACCATGGTTTGACGAAGAGTGCAAACTCTGGTTTGAGAAACGTCGGCAGGCCAGACTAAGTAGTTTACAAAATAAGTGCGACCAAACACATAAGAAATATCTCGAGATTAGCAAAAGTACAAATAGGCTCTATAGATTCAAGAAAAGGGAGTGGGAAAAGAATAAAATACTAGCAATAGAAGCGCATAATAAACAAAATAACCCGCGTGAGATGTACAGGGGAATCAATTTTATAAGGAAAGGCTTTCAAAGTAGAACGGAAGTAATGAGGGACGAAAATGGCAATCTAGTAGCCGATGCGACAGAGAGACTGAATTTATGGAAAGATTATTTCGATAAACTATTAAATGTACGCGAAGCCCCCGTTGAAGGTAATCTCGGCGAAATCCACACTGCTGATCTATTAATTAACGATCCTACTGATATAGAAATAGAAATCGCCATAAAGAAGTTGAAAAATAACAAAGCCGCGGGCATCGATGACCTACCGTCAGAACTGATAAAAAATGGAGGCCCTTGCCTCACAAGGCAAATTTGTAAATTGATACGCGCAGTTTGGAAAACAGAACGCATGCCGGAAGAATGGAATACCTCTATCATTATTCCCATCTTTAAAAAAGGCGATAAAACTAACTGTAACAACTATCGGGTAATTTCACTTGTGCCTTCGTGCTACAAGATCCTGTCTAATGTTATCCTAAGTAGACCAACTCCTTTTGCCGAGGAAATCATTGGGGATTACCAGTGCGGATTCCGCCGAAACCGATCTACAAGCGATCAAATGTTTACAATTAGGCAACTGTTAGAAAAGAAATGGGAATTTAATGAAGCAGTACATCAGCTATTTATCGATTTTAAAAAAGCTTACGACTCTATTATACGCGTGCGAATGTGCTGGATCCTAGAGTTCTTGGGTGTGCCAAGAAAATTGGTTAGACTTATCGAAATTTGCTTAAGCGGCAGTAGGGGTAGAATACGTGCAAACGGAAGTTTATCGGAAGAGTTTTCGATCCGCGATGGCTTGAAACAGGGCGATGCACTTTGGTGCGTCCATTTCAACTTAGTTTTAGAATACGTGGTCAGACAAAGTACAAGTGAATCCGACCGGTGCCACCCTCAATTGGATAATACAAATTCTTGGGTATGCGGATGATCTCGACCTACTAGGGGATGATAAAGAAACCGTAGCTAAAAACGCAGAAATCTTGATCACAAAAGCCAAAGATATTGGTTTGGAAGTTAGCGAATCAAAGACAAAATATATGACCGTCGTCAGATCCGAACAAGGTAATGTAGGCGGGGATCTTATGGCCGGAAATATGAAATTCGTAAGGGTTAACAAGTTTAAATACCTCGGGTCTATTATAACTAGCAAAAATAATATTAAAACGGAAATCAACGCGCGGCTGCACGCTGACAATGGGTGTTATTATGCAGCAAGCACACTACTAAAATCGCGATTGCTATCTAGAAACATCAAAGTAAGAATTTACAAAACAGTAATAATGCCGGTCGTTATGTACGGATGTGAAACGTGGGCGCTGACGAAAGGAGAGGAGAATAGGTTTAGAGTTTTTGAAAATAAAGTACTTAGAAAAATCTATGGTCCAAAGAGGGACGAAGAGACTGGTGAATGGGGGAAACTGCATAATGATGAGCTGCACGCTCTCTACGGGTCAGCAAATATTAATAGAGTAATGAAAGCGCGTAAATTAAGATGGGCGGGGCATGCAAGAATGGGCAATGAAAGAACAGTGGCGCAAGTTTTAAGAGGGAAACCGATTGGTAAGAGACCTCTAGGCAGACCGAGAAACAGATGGGAGAAAAATGTAAGGGATGATCTGAAAGAACTAGGACATGATTACTTAAACTGGATGGAGGATGCACCGGATAGAGATGCGTGGCGGTTTCGGGTAGATGAGGCGATGAACTTTCGAGTTCGAATCGCTAATCGATAATAATACAGACAATACATTAACCAAGTTGCACGATTATTGGGACCTTCACGATTCTTTGAATTCTTCGAATTCTATTGAATTCTGTGAATTGCTTGAATTTATTGAACTCCTTGAATTCTTCGAATTCTTTTGAATTCCTAGAATTCTTCGAGTTCTTTTGAATTCTTCGAATTCTTTTGAATTCTGTTGAATTCTTATGAATTCTTTTGAATGCTTTGAATTCTTCTGAATTTTTTGAATTCTTAGCATTAAAAAATTAAGTAAGGGGTCGTGCACATAATACGTCACACGTTTCCCTTGTTTAAATAAAGACGAGAATAAAATGGCCTCGAAGACAAAAAGGGGTAGCACGACATAAATACAAGAAGAACGTGTGACGTATTATGTGCACGACCCCTAATTGGGTAAACACCCCAGTAATCGTGATATTAGCACCAGTAACAGTGACGCCAACTTTCTTCTTTTCTGTCTACTTTGAATTATTTGAAATTCCATTTCATACTATAAAATGCTAAAAAGAAATGTTATTTTTTTCTTCTAAATGTTATTTTTATCATATTTTTTGACAATACATTAACTAAGTTGCACGATTATTGGGACCTTCACGATTCTTTGAATTTCTTGAACTCCTTGAATTCTTCGAATTCTTTTGAATTCCTAGAATTCTTCGAGTTCTTTTGAATTCTTTGAATTCTGTTGAATTCTTATGAATTCTGTTGAATTCTTTTGAATGCTTTGAATTCTTTTGAATGCTTTGAATTCTTTTGAATTCTTAGCATTAAAAAATTAAGTAAGGGGTCGTGCACATAATACGTCACACGTTTTCCCTTGTTTAAATAAAGACGAGAATAAAATGGCCTCGAAGTCAAAAGGGGTAGCACGACATAAATAAAAGAAAAACGTGTGACGTATTATGTGTTCCATTTCATACTATAAAATGCTAAAAAGAAATGTTATTTTTGTCTTCTAAATGTAATTTTTATCATATTTTAGACAATACATTAACCAAGTAGCACGATTATTGTGACCTTCACGATTCTTTGAATTCTTTTGAATTCCTTGAATTCTTTTGAATTCCTTGAATTCTTTTGAATTTCTTGAACTCCTTGAATTCTTCGAATTCTCTTGAATTCCTAGAATTCTTCGAGTTCTTTTGAATTCTTCGAATTCTTTTGAATTCTGTTGAATTCTTATGAATTCTGTTTAATTCTTTTGAATTCTTTTTGAATTCTTTTGAATTCTTAGCATTAAAAAATTAAGTAAGGGGTCGTGCACATAATACGTCACACGTTTTCCCTTGTTTAAATAAATACGAGAATAAAATGGCCTCGATTACTGGGACACTTACCTCACTTCAGATTACAATAAACGACCTAAAATTAAAAAGTCATTTCTTGGAATACTTTTCAATTCTTCGAATATTTTGGATTCTTTGAATTCTTTTAAGTTTCTAGAATTCTTTTAAGTTCCTAGAACTCTTCTGAATTCTTTGAATTCTTCTGAATTCCTTGAATTCTTTTGAATTCTTTCAATTCTTTTGAATTCTTTTAATTCCTTTGAATTCTTTCAATTCTTCTGAATTCTTTTGAATTCGCTCCGGCTAAGAAAAAGTATAATTATTGAAGCGTTTGAAAATGCACAATTTCAAGGAGAGGGAAATGGGGGTTTTTTATGAAAAATAATATTGACGACCATTTTTACTGCAAAAATAATATTTATTTATACATGCCAGTGATTTAAAATGAAAACTAACACTAAACGATTGAAAAATAAATAAATAAATCGAGAAAAACAAAACTTTCAAACCGCAACTTTTACCCACACGCCGCGCCGGTCGCACTGGGTCGTTTTCGTCCCGCTAAAAAGTTCATGAATAGTCGAGGGTGGCTCGACTGCGCGTGCAGGTCCGTATCTGTACTAAGTTTTTTTTATGAGGGGGTGCCGTACCCTGCCCCGTTTCGGTTTGCCAGCAATTTCAAAAGTGAATTTTCGCTTGGGACGAAATCGATCCATGTTCGACCGCACAGGGTTAATACATCACATTCTTCATATCAAACTAATACTAATATAAAAATTGCGTGCAATTAAATGAGTGTTTCAAGAGAAAAATAACTGTTTTTTTTTTAACTAGTAGTCGTGCGCGCGCCAAGGCGCGCGCCTACTAATTTTTGTTATGAAAAAGAATAAACCAAATACTTATTTTTTCTATGTTATTTATATTTAATTAATGTTACAAAATATTCGTAAAAAATAATTAGAAGGCACTACAGGATGATGTTGAAGCTAAAGGAGTAATGGATTTCTCATAATTTATTTGTAGGTAAATTCTGTCACCGTTATCATCTTGAAAAAAATTGTGAATATAATTATGATTCAATTTATTATAATCGGCTCTTAAATTTGTTTAACACTTAACTTATTTATAAATTATATTGGCGTAATACATTTTTTATTTTATAAATTAAAAGAAATGTTATTTATAAAATAAATTGTGAATTATTCGTTTTAACATGTATATGAGCATATAAATTTCAAATTGATAAATACTGCGAATAATATTAATTTTCATTATTATATAAGCTTTACAAAGTTTAAAAAAATGAATGATACATAGAATAGTGGCAGTAATTACCAATCTTTCAGTTTTCAAGAAATATGATAACAAATTTTTAAATTGTCTATTTGCTCCGAAATTATTGCTGTTTATACTCTATAGTAATCCATTCGCCACTAATATTTTATTATGCATTGAGAGATGTGGTGTATTTTTTTCATGAAAAATTAATTTTTTAATTTTTATCATAAATGATGCACGTTATTACGAAAAAATAAAATGTATTTTAGTATAACTTTTTTATACATGAACATTTTTGTGTGAACATTTTTATCGTATCTGTTGTTTACGTCAAAATGATTAAATTCTTTCATTATAAGAAGAAAATTATCCTGTCGATAGAAATTTCCAGGCCTTTATAAACGTTACAGTATCTTTCTTATTAAAAACTAAATTAAACAAAAACTTTTCAAACAATATATTTTTTTTTCCTTCTGCGAAAATCTGTCAATTTTTTATTCTTCAAAAAATCTATAGTGGTTGATAAATTCGTGTTTTTAATTGGAAAATAGTGTCTTTAGTGTCTTTTTTTTCAAAATAGTAGCAAAACAGCGTCATCGCTTGAAAAAATTGTCAAATAGTGTCAATAGTGTCTTTTGAGACCGAGGCCTGAATTTGTAGTTTATTATTCTAAGGGCGGCTACAGCCTAATTTATTTAAGAATAGTGACCTATTCAATCCGAAAAAAGCAGAGAAATTGCCCTACAAAAAACGTCGGATTGAAAATTATTCGAAAGTATTGTATTTTGAATGCGAAGTTGTCTAAAAGCAGATGTCCAGAGAATATCTCGGGAGTGCGCAGCAATAATTTTTAATTCGACGTTTTTTGCAGCAAGACTCATTTCTAATCCAAAAAGTGACTTAAAGTAAATATGTGCATCAATAGTGTGACTGATGTTCTTTTGGATTTGAAAGCATTTCGAAAAATTCAATTCATAAAACTTCAAAGAATTAAAGTTAAAATTTAAAACATGGAAATAAATTGGAAAAAATTTAAAACTCCAAAAAATGTAATTGATTTTAGTAATTTTAAAATGATTTTGGAAAAATACAAGGGAATTCAAAAGAATTTTATTGAATGTTGAAGAATTCAAAATGCGGCTAAAACACTTCAAGACGAATTAAACACAAACTGAAAAAAATATCCATTGAACAGAATAGAATTATTGATTTAATCCAAAAGAATTCAAGTAAATCAACAAAATTCGAAAGACATAATAAAATAATTCTGAATGAATAAGTAACAATTCAGGGTGAATTCAAATTAATTGCAAAACATATTTGAAAATCTCTACAAATCTGTGAAAACCTAAAAAACCCCTCGCTTCTTTTAAATGAATTTCTTAAAGTACAGTGAAATATTATAAAATCCCGTGAAATTATATAACATTTTAAAGTATTTTCTTGAATCCTGGAAAATTTTTGAAAATACCTTGGGAGCTTTTAAAATCCATTAAAATCATTGAAATCTTCGGAAATCGCATAAAATTCATTTAAATATTCTAAAATATATCGAAACCTCGCAAGTCCTATGAAATAGTTTCATATATTCCAAAGTTGTAAACAAATTCTTTAAACTCTCAGAAAAATTTGTTCATTCCTCTTAAAGTCATTCAAAGCCTTTAAAATTCCCTAAAAAATTAATAATATCTTGAAAGTGCATTAAAGTCTTTAGAAATACTTTATAATATTTTAAATCATTGCAAATCCTATTAGGTTACCGAAATAAATTCAAAATTGCTTGAAATCTTCTGATATACCCTAAAACCTAACATAGGTCCTATTAAATCGATCTATATTTTCGAAATTTTAGAAAACTCTTCGATACAATACCCCATGCAAATTTTGTCAAATCTCTTGAAAATGCTTTAGAATCTTTTTAAATACTATAAAATATTTCAAATCCTCTGAAACCAATTGAACATTCCTTAGAATCTTTTGAAATACTGTTAAAGTTAGCAAATCCTTTCAAACCTTTGGAAATCAATTGAAACATTTTAAAGCTTTTGAAAATGCTTTAGATCTTCTAAAATACCATAAAATAATTCAAATCCTATGAGTAACATTAAATTACTGAAATCAATTCAAAAATTCATAGGATCTTTCAAAATACCCTAAGATATTTAACCTTCGCAATATTTTAGAATTCCTTGAAATTTTTTAAACTCTTCAAAATCCCTTGGAATTTTTAAAAGCATCCTAAAATATTTCCAATCCTTTGAAACTCTTTCAAATTATTGAAATCCTTTGAATCTTTAAAAATCTCGTGAAACTTTTTAAAGCTTACGAAAATGTCTTGACATCTTTTAAAATACTCTTAAAGTTCTCAAATCCTTTACCATTTTTTGAAATTCCTCAAAATTATTGAAATCTCTTGGAAATGCTTTCGAGTCTGTTAAAATATCCTAAAATATTTCAACCCCTTTAAAATCTGTTGGCATTCATTGAAATTATTGGCATCTCTTTCAAATGCTTTGGATTCTTTTCAAATGCCCTAAAATATTCCCAGTCTTTTAAAATTCCTTCAAATTATCAAAATAAATAAAAAATTCCTTGGAATCTTTAATTTAAAAGATTCTGAAATCAATTAAAGTACTGAAATCAAATGAAAAATCCTTGGAATCTTCAAGAAACCTCTAAAAGTTTCCAAATTCTTTACATATTTTTGAAATCCCTTCAAATTGTTTAAATCTCTTGGAAATACCTTGGATTCTTTTGAAATACCCTAAAATATTCCTAATCTTCCAAAATTCCTTAAAAAGTCTTTTCGACTCAATTAAATTACTAAAATCGGTTGAAAATTCCTTGAAATCTGTTAAAATATCCTAAAATATTTCAAACCATTTAAAATCTGTTGGCATTCATTGAAATTATTGAAATCTCTTTCAAATGCTTTGGATTCTTTTCAAATGCCCTAAAATATTCCCACTCTTTTTTTTTTTAAATTCCTTCAAATTATCAAAATAAATAAAAAATTCCTTGGAATCTTTAATTTAAAAGATTCTGAAATCAATTAAAGTACTGAAATCAAATGAAAAATCCTTGGAATCTTCAAGAAACCTCTAAAAGTTTCCAAATTCTTTACATATTTTTGAAATCCCTTCAAATTGTTTAAATCTCTTGGAAATACCTTGGATTCT
This sequence comes from Andricus curvator, assembly GCA_932195095.1. Lineage (NCBI taxonomy): Eukaryota > Metazoa > Arthropoda > Insecta > Hymenoptera > Cynipidae > Andricus > Andricus curvator. Next base: position 1,163 of record CAKNYM010042135.1, on the reverse strand, counting down.
TTTGAAATACCTTAAAATATTCCCAATCTTGAAAAATTCCTTAAAAAATCCTTTTGAAT
>CAKNYM010042131.1:0-19005 GCA_932195095.1 Andricus curvator | reverse complement strand
ATGAAAAATCCTTGGAATCTTCAAGAAACCTCTAAAAGTTTCCAAATTCTTTACATATTTTTAAAATCCCTTCAAATTGTTTAAATCTCTTGGAAATACCTTGGATTCTTTTGAAATACCCTAAAATATTCCCAATCTTGAAAAATTAATTAAAAAATCCTTTTGAATCAATTAAATTACTAAAATCGGTTGAAAATTCCTTGAAATCTGTTAAAATATCCTAAAATATTTCAAACCCTTTAAAATCTGTTGGCATTCATTGAAATTATTGACATTTCTTTCAAATGTTTTGGATTCTTTTCAAATGCCCTAAAATATTCCCAGCCTTTTTTTTAAATTCCTTCAAATTATCAAAATAAATAAAAAATTCTTCGGAATATACTGAAATTCTTTGAAATATTTTCCCACAATATATCAATTTTAAATCTTTTAGAATCAATTGAAATTTTTTAAATCCTCTGAAATCCTATTAAGTTAGTGAAATCAATTAAAAATTCTTTAAAATATTTTATAATAAGTCAAAATATTCCAAATTCTTTGAAATCTTTTGAAATTCCTTGCGATTGTTTGAAGATCTTGAAAATTCCTTTTGGATAAAAAAAAACCTTATAGTCTTTGAACTTCTTTAAAATCCCTTCAAATTATTAAAATCAATTTCTTAAAGTATCGGTGTTTTTTTTAATAGCAGTGCTCATTGAGAGCTTAAAAATTCTTAATTTGAACATCTTCTTAAATTATAAAATTTTTGATCTGTAAACATACACAGATCTCTGACCTACTTCTATTCAAACCGAAAAAAAATAATTATTCGAATGTGTCACTATAAGGAAATGGAGATTTCAATCCTATAGGGAAAGTAGAACTGAAACGTACACGAGTTTCACAAATGATATTTAATATGATAAATATAATGAAATCATGATAGAAATCACAGTTACAGAGCGTAAAAATGATTAATTTGAAAATTTCTTGTTTGCGTAAACAGTTTAAGAACAGACTACCATCACAATTGAGGTTATGGTTCATTACTTCTTTTACAGACTTTACCGTGCAACGGTTGGCAACACTGAGCCGCGCATTACCAAATACGAAAAAACACATGACGTATTATTATCGAACTCGAACTAAGTGATCCCGAAAAGACCACCTTGACATGCGCATGCTTCGATAGAATGGCGCTTATTGGTTCTAGTTCGCGTCCTCATTGGGAATTCAAATACGGGCGCGTACTACAGCCAATCAACTATATTACAATTCAAACATGCGCATATAAAGGCGACTCAGTTAGCATCACTGATTTCAAATGCAGCACCACACACAGACGCACACTACTGTTGAATATGAGCGGCCTACAGCAAGCAAACGTTACCACCGTGTTACTCTCGAAAATCGTCAGAATCGAAAACGACAATATCGTTTAGAGATTTTATATTAAGGATAGGTATAAGGTATATAGGTGTTAGGTATAGATATTTTAGATTGATCTGGAATTCTCGGGTTATTTATTTAAATCACACGTTTATTCCGCAACACTGCTCCGACCCAGGTTGCTGATCAATCTCTCTAGCGATCACCCCAAGTAAAGAGCCTCACAAAATTGTTATGTATGGTTCCCCACTTGGGCCCATTAGTTTCCAAGGTCTTTGTTTCAGGCGTCATTCATTCTATTGTCACTCTGTTTATAAACTATTTGTCGGCACACTTTTCTGTCCTGGCATACTACTCTAGCTTCCTTCACGTCCATGCATTTTTTCATGCAGGCTCTTGTGTTTCTATGGCTTCTTATGTCTCTACGGATCAATGTCTCATTTACAGATTCTAACCATTCTTTCGGCGGTCTACCCTCTGGGCATTCTACCATTTACTTTGCCTTCATACACTTGTTTGGTCAGTCGTTCATCTTTCATTCTTTCAAGATGTCCGAACCATCTTAACTGATTTCTTTCCCATGTGTCAACTCTTGTCTCTTTTGCACCACATTCTTTGAGGATTACCTCGTTTCAGACTTTGTCCATCAGTGTTTTCCCGCATATTATGCGCAGAGGTTTCATGCTGATCGCGTTAATTTTGCTCCTGTCCTTTTCTTGACAGGTCCATGTCTCGCTACCGTATAGTACAGTCGGTACGAATATAGAATTATGTATGGCCATTTTAGCTTTTTTTGATATGTTTTTATTTGTGAGAATGGACCCTGTTCTACCGATAACCTGTTTACCTTTATTTATACGCCTATCTAACTCCCCATCTATTTTTCCGTCGCTAGTGAATAGACTACCTAGATATACGTACTTGTCAACTTGTTCTAATCTCTCATCATTTAGGACAATGTTGCACATTGTTTTCTCACTTTTTCCCTCAAACACCATGATTTTTGTTTTATCTACGTTAATTTTGAGTCCCATGTCATTCATGCTTGTATTAAGTTTATTCAACATTCTTTGCAAGTCCTCGACTGATTCTGCCATAACAATCTTGTCATCTGCGAAACCTAACCCACGTACCTTGACTGTTTGGAGATCTACACCTTCTTCGTCGAAGAGCGCAGTTCTTAGACACTTATCCATGAATATGATAAATAGCCACGAGGATATAACGCATCCTTGTTTCACGCCTTGCATAATATGGAACCAGTCACCGTGCCACATACTTCGGTCGCAGTTTCAACGATGATATCCCGTAGTAAAGTCCACATGCCCTCTATATCTTTATTGTTTGATTTTAATCAGATTTTATGGAAATAAAATATCTATTAATAAATTAAAAATTGTTTAATATCTTTTTTTGTAATTGTTATTGATGTAAAATAATTTAAAATTTATTTATTTAATATTATTACGGTTGAAATTCAGTGCAAAGTCAAGTTAATGATTTACGAATAAAATACACATAGGTAAACATCGATTAAAGAAATATGTTTTAGATTTAAAACAGATATTAATTTAAAAAATATAATAATATTATTATAATTTATTTCAGGAATGTTAATCAATTTGGTATATATTCAGGAATATATATATATATATATATATACATATATATGTATTAATAATGTATGCATTTATATATACAATATTAATTTGAGTTAACGTAAGTATTTCTTCGAATTATTATTATTTTATTAATTTATTCACAGTTAATATTATTTTGAATTTCTTTAATTCATTTCAATTATTCTAAATTTAATCAATTTTAGTTAAACAAATGGATTTTAGACATTTTTAAACATTCTTATTTAATTGATCATGAAGATAAATTGACAAAATATTTGAAAAAATTGAAATATTTTAAAGCATGTTTTCAAATACTTTGGCCATTTCAAGATTTTTAAACAAATTTTAAACAATTAAACATTTTTTAAGTTATTATAAAAAATTAAAACGAAATTTTCAATGGATTTTAAAATTCTAATATGATTTAAAAAGATTAAAAATATTTCAAGGTATTGTAAAAGATTTTTAGGTGTTTTCAAGGGCTTTAAACAGATATTAAATGATTCGAAATATTTCATGAAATTTATAAACATTATAAAATTTTTTTTATTTATGTCAAGAGTTTGAAGGGATTTCAAGGATTTTTAAATATTTTATGATATTTTAAATTATATAAACGCATTTTAAACAGATTTATTAAATTTCAATGAATTTAGAACTATAATAAAAATATTTATAATATAATATATGTATGTATGTATGTATGTATGTATACCATTAAGCCATTTCCCTTTCGGGCTAGGCGTGACACTACCCGATTCAGCTAGTGTTTCTAGGTGGATAGTTTCCTGTAGTAAATAATTGTACGATCAAACGAACTTACCTGTAAGTGAAGTTCGATACTAATTATATTTCATCTAGTTCGAAGATATTACTATGTAGTACGGCTCCCCGCCGCGAGATGTCACAACCTTTCAGCTTACGGAAATTAAACGTTTTTGTGTGTGCTACAGCTCCCCCTGCCTCACAGTGCCCCTACTTCTTCATATCTTCAGCGCTGATGTATAATTTATGCGAAGTAAGGGATGGGAGAAAATAAATTCGAAAAAACGAGGGGGGAACTAATATCTTCGAACTAGATGAAATATAATTAGTATCGAACTTCACTTACAGGTAAGTTCGTTTGATTGTACAATTATATTTCATCTAGTTCTCGATATTACTATGTAGTGGTTCAGAGATTAATGAATTATACATCTAATAATAGGTCAATAATTACGAGTTTCCGCTCTTTTATTATTATTTTTATTTATTATTATTTTTTTTTATATCAAAACAAGAAAATGCAATAATTCATATAAGAATGGTGAGAATGTGTTAACTGATGTAACAAGATTGAATATATTATAATCTAATTTCTATTGGATCCAAGTACAGCTAAGGCGAAGTCTGGCGGATTTCACGGTAAAATGGGTCTGTCATAAAACCTTGCAAAGGTTTGCGAATTACCTGTCCAGCCAGCTGTACGCCTAATAGTGTCTATGTCAATACCTAGAGATTTAGCTTTAGACGTGGCCGCTCCTCTTGTAGAGTGTGCACTAAAAATACTAAGGTTGATGCCACTATTATCTAAGACAGTTTTTGCCCATCTACTGATAGTTTGGGCACATACCTCCCTGTAAGGTTTTCTAGTCGCTGTAAATAATTTTTCGGAGTTGACTCTAAATAACTTCGACCTTTCTATATAATTTAGTAGAGTCGTTGCTACGCAGATCTTTGGGTTTTGATTAAAGAATGGAAGCCAAAATAATGGCTGATACTTCCCTGGGCCAGAAGTCTTGATTGCGTCAGGGATACGAATCATAAGGCCTTGGGGCAAGGTCGAAATGTTGTTTAATCTAATGTTAGCAATTGTTTGAGCCCTATGGTCTGTACACAGTAAAATAAGCATAACTGCCTTGTAAGTAAGGAGAGTGAAAGAAACGTCTTTTAACGGGTGAGTGGCTTCAAGGTAATTAAGAACCTCAGAAACGTCCCAAGAGAACTCGTATTTGGACTTAGGTGGCCGCAGCTTAGCCGACCCTTTCAGAAATCTAGAAATTATAGGATCTTCTCCTATTTTATCTTTCGATATTAAAGAAATAGCGCATCTAGCTGAGTTAAGAGTACCGTATTTCGCCCCTTTTTCATATTTTTCGGTCAAAAAGGATAATACAGATTCAGTATCTGGATTAAACCCGTCCTTATTATTTACCTCGCAGTACCTAAACCATGGTTTCAAAGCCGAGTTGTATTGAGATTGAGTGGATGTTGACAGAGACGCTGTGATGATGTCCGCGGTCCCGGCTGGTATATTTCTTCTCATGAAGGCTTTCCTGATACTACTGCAGCTATTAATGCTAGATGATTTGCTTTCGGGTGTATCCGGGATCTACAAGGTGATAATAGTAAATCGTCTCTTGGTTTTAGAACAATTTTCCTTAGAGTTAAAGATAGAAACAGCGGGTACCATGGCTGGCTAGGCCAATCTGGTTCAACTAATATGCCTGTGGCCCGCTCATTCCGTATCTTCATCAAAGATTTTAAAATTAGTGAAAAGGGAGGGAAGGCATAAAAATAACAAGAGCCCCAGTATGTGGTAAATGCATCGATTAAGGAGGCTTTAGAGTCCGGAAACCAAGAATAGAATTTTTTGCATTTAGTATTGTGTTGATTGGCAAAGAGATCTACCTCTGGGAAGCCCAAACTACGGACTATAGACTGAAAAGCACGAGGACACAATTCCCATTCAGTGTCAATATTTTTTATACGAGATAGCTTATCGGCTTCGAAATTATTGCTGGATGCAATATATGATGCAAAAATAAAAATTTCTCTCTTTTCCGCCCATTGCCATATTTCTCTGGCGAGATCATTAAATTTCGAGAAACGAATGCCACCCATTTTGTTGATATATGCGATGGCCGTCGTATTGTCCACGCGTAAAAGGATTTGACAGTTGGAAACGTGAGAAGCGAGCCTATCAAGAGCGAACTTAAATGCAAGAAGCTCTTTATAGTTAATATGAAGATCGGTTTGCTCTTTATCCCAAAACCCAAAAACACTGTTGCTACCATCTGTAGCTCCCCACCCCAAGTTAGAAGCGTCTGTAAATATAATCGCGTCGAATTTTGTCGATTTTATTTTTCCCACCGAGATATTAATATTTCTTATCCACCAAAGAATTTCATGTTTGACAATTTTAGGGATGAGAATCTTTGAAGAATAATTGTAATCATTAACAATAAGGGAGAGTAATTTGAATTGCTCTAACTTTTTTGTGTATACCCATCCAAAGTCGATCGCGGGGCATGCTGCGACTAATTTGCCTATTAATGTGGCCAATTCCATCATTGTACAATATGATTTCCCTAAGAAGTCGTGTAAGACTTCTAATAATTCAATCCTCTTCGATTCTGGCAACTCAATGGTGAATGATGTGGAATTAATCAATAATCCTAAAAATTTGCAAATTTGTGAAGGGGCGTGTGTACCCTTGTCAGGATTTATAATAAAGCCTAGGTAGGATAACATTTCGATAATACAACTTTCAAGATATAAGCAACTAGCCTTATCTTTACCAATGCCTAGGAAATCATCCAGATATAGTACTAAGGTAAGTCCTTTTGATCTTAATAACTTGAGAGGAATCTTCATTATCTTTGTAATAATATAAGGTGCTAGGCATAGACCAAACGGTAGACATGTGAATTGATACGTGGTATTATTGAAAGTAAACCTAAGGTATCTCCTACTACTTTCGTGTATTGGAATTGTGTAGACGGCCTCTTGTAAATCTACAGTACACATAAAGCAATTAGGGGAAATGAGCTGCGTGGCTGTGCGAAGATCTTCGATTTTAAAATGCGGCGCATTTATAAATTGATTTAGATTTTGTAGGTTGAGAACAAATCTATCAGAACCGTCTTTCTTGGGAATCAAGAAGAAAGGAGACAGAAACTGATCAGAGCTAGATTTGCAAATTTCTATAACACCTTTGAATGAAAGTTTATCAATTGCAGCATTAAACTTCTCGAAATTCTCACATCTGTCGTTGACAGGACGGGCAGACTGTATAGGCCTACTTACGAATGGGATCTTGTAGCCACCAATTATGTCTAAGATATGGCTATCTGAAGTAAATTTTTTCCACCGATCCACAAAATGTTGGAGTCTACCTGCGATACTTACATTTATTTCTTCTTCGTGTTCTTCGATGCACTGGCCCTGGAGTTGAAGTGTTGCTGTTTGGTCTTGTACGACGATCGGTCCTTGGGTTGACTGCAGTCCGCGTTTTGAAATGGTGGTCTGCCCGGCTGATGTGCTGGGTACCATCTCCGTGACGGGGTCCATCTTTGCTGCTGGCCTTTGAATAAAAAAGGCTTCTTATTAGAGGATGAGGAGTTCTGACTGCGAGTAACATCCTGGGAGAACTTTGAGAACGCTTTGGTTTCTTTAACTCGCTCGGTGAGGTTGGTTGCATCGTTCAGCAAGTTGACAACAGTCACCTTGTCACAATCCTCATACATAATGGCGGTTAAGGCAAGACCAATCGCCATGAGTATGGAGCCCGAAAGATTTTGTAAATCGTATAATTTTGTGTCCCTTTTAACACATCTTGAAGACATAGCAGCTTTCAATTCCATGTTAAGCGTCTTGGCTTGAAATTCAGGAATTCTAATATAATTCCTCTGTAGTTCGTCTCTCATTTCTTTCTTCAAGCCATGATTGATAAGATTCTACCAGACAGAAACCAACGCCTTGTCGATCTCTGGATAACTGTCGTTCTCGTTTGCCGACTCTATGCCCAAAATTTGCATGACCTCTCTGTCCCTCTGTGGCTCCTCTGGCTTAGGTGGGTCCTCTATATCCCTGGAGCGAGCGCTCTTATTCTCTGTAAAAAAAGACACAAGGAGAATAAGGCTTGTGTCAATCACCATGCCTTATATGCCAACCCCCCCCCCCCCAAAAAAAAAGAAAGAGGGGATTAATGTTATACGTCTTTAACGAAGCTTATATTATTGTGAGAAACTCAGTAATCTAAGGGAAGGGCCATGCGGGCTTGCGTCATCAATGACGCTTGTACTGTCAAGAAGACAAATTTTTGCCGAATTCTTATAATAGCGTCTTTCAATGACACGTATTACGCGCAAAGACAAGAGAAAAAAGGTGAAAAAACACAGACAATGAGCCATATATCACCTCCTAACCCTAACAATAGGGTATCTGCGTTACACGTCACTAAGGACGCTTATATTAGGAAAAAGTTTATATGGCCTGCGTCATCACGGACGCTCAAACTATCAAAAAGATAAATTTAGCTCATTTCTCTGAATGGCGTATTCTAGTGACGCTTATAACGCCCGAAGGCAAGAGAAAGATAAAGTATATACAAGTATATACCTATGTGCGTATGCACCTTAATGGCGCCGTCGATTCACAACTCACGCTTTTTGTGCCGTGAAAGCATATACAAGTTGCCCTGTAGGTAAGAAAATGGCGTCTTCTAATGACGCATATATCAAAGAAGAAGGATCTTGTTCGTGGAGGAGGGAGGGCGGCAATGTGAAAAGGTTATGGGTTTTCTAAATAGAAAAAGAGCGAACCAAACCTTGATCATCATCGCCTTACTATTTTTCTTGATCGGCGATGGAAGCACCAGAGGAAGAGGCAGGAGTTGCATCATTCTCTGCCTCCGAATCTTCGTCCGAAGTATGAGGGCTGCGTGATGGAGGAAGCGAATCAATTTCTTCCTTCATTTTCTTAAATCGCTCTTGAAAGTCCAGCCATTTCTCGTAGTCGCCAGGCCCGAGTTTTCTCTTAGCCATTGTAGCACACTTAATCGAAAAGCGAAAAGGGTACAAAATAAAAGCCTTTATCGAGAGAGCCGCCTCGCAGAAAGTTCTTAACACTCGCGCACAACGAAGCGATATGAAGAAGTAGTGGCACCGTGAGGCAGGGGGAGCTATAGCACACACAAAAACGTTTAATTTCCGTAAGCTGAAAGGTTGTGACATAACGGTTGATCATAAGACCAAAAGACGAATGCATCAACTTAGCACAAAGATAGGCTGGGCGAGACAGTACGCGTCCCGCATTCAGTGTGTGATTGACTACATAACATCTGGCAGGACTTTCACTGCCAAGGTTCGACAGTTCACGCGCGAACTGCGGATCTCTCATCACACAATCAACAAGTCAAAGCTACTGACCATCAGGCAGCATATTGTTGACAGAATACGAGTACTATCTGACGCTAGGAGAAGTCTAGAGCGGAGAGAGAGGTGGGTCAGAGAAAATCAACAGTTTTCGTCTGACCCATCTCGACTCTTCCAAGACCCTCCAGTTACTGTCGACCATCCGCCCAAACCAGAGGAGGTCGAAGCATTTTGGAGAGAAGTCTACGAAGTCCAACTTCCACTTAAAGAAGGCTCAAAGAACATAAACAGCTTCAAGGAGCTGTGCAATGCCCTCATCACAGCTGAGGAGGAATACCCACCTATCACTACCGAGGAGGTGAAAAACGTATTAAGAGGCATGAAGAACTATTCCGCTCCGGGACCAGATGGCATCAAGACCTTCTGGTGGAAGAAGTTTCCTTCAACCCACCAGCATCTGGCCCGAATTTTTACCTCATATCTAAAGTCGGAAGAGCCTATTCCGGGGTGGTTGGTGGAAGGGCGCACAGTGCTCCTGCCGAAGACGGGCAACTTAGCTGACCCTAAGAATTACAGGCCAATAACTTGTCTGAACACATTGTATAAGATCTTCACAGCTATCCTAAATGATAGGATGGTTCGGACAATTGGACCTGTATGGCGAGAGATGTATGAACAACGTGGCTCAAAGAAAGGCGTAGCGGGATGTCGGGAGAACTTGCTCATCGATAGATGTGTCTGTAAAGACGCAGCATACTATCAGCGATTTCTATCGATGGCCTGGATTGATTACCGGAAAGCTTTCGATTCAACCTCACATAGACTTATCATCTGTCTGTTGGAAAGCCTAAAGGTTCATCCACACATCGTGAGGTGCATAGAGACATTAATGCCGCTTCGGAAAACCAGATTTACTATCTCATCTGGAAAACATCGTGTGATCACTAACAGTATCACCTTTCAGAGAGGTGTATTTCAGGGCGACACCATGAGCCCTCTCCTCTTTTGCCTCACATTATTGCCACTATCTCTCGCACTTCGCCATTCCGAAGGGTATCTCTGCGGAAAACCTGGAAACCGAAAGCATAACGTCACTCATGTATTTTACATGGATGATCTTAAGATCTATGCTAGGAATCAAGAGATTGGAATGGAATTCGGGTTAGAGAAATGCGCCAAGGTTAATTTGAAGAAAGGAAAACTTAATGGCATCCCCGAAGATCCTGAGCTCGTTGACAGAAGCGCTATACGACACCTTTGCGCTGGAGAGACCTATACATACCTGGGCGTGCCACAGAGCCGCATTCAGGACGCGACATCTATAAAGGATACTCTCCGATGCAGATACAAACGTCTCATCCGGCAGATTTGGTCTTCCGAACTGTCGGCGAGAAACAAAGTATCTGCAACGAACATGCTTGCCGTCCCGGTAGTACTCTATTCATTTGGAGTGGTTCCATGGACGAAGGACGAGCTCAGATTCCTTGATATCGGGACTCGAAAGGTTTTGCACATGAACAAGAGCATGCACCTTAAGTCTTCTGTTCCGCGACTTTACATCTCACGCCGCCTAGGTGGTCGCGGAATACTGAATCTTGAATGTCTTCACAACAGACTCATTCTGGGTACAGCACATATAGTTGCAAATGGACAAGACCCTCTTCTTAAAATGGTCAGGAAACACGAAGAAGTGGGAAAAGGGGCGTTTCTGTACAAAGCAGCGGAGGAGGCTGCTGAAACACTCGGCCTTGACTTCAATATTAGGGGTGAGCAAAATGCATCAAATCTTATCCATCTTGAATACTCACTCCTGAAGGCCCGGATTAAGAAAGCACAGGAGAAAAACTTCCACGAACAGCTCCTCGACAAGAGGATGCACGGCATCTTCCACAGAAATGTGGAAGATCAGTCGATGTCGTATGAGCTAACGTTTGCTTTCCTTAGATCACCCGGATTGAAGTCGGGCACGGAGGGCTTCATTTTGGCATGTCAAGACGGTGTCATTTCCACTCTAGCATACCGTCGCCACATTTTGAGCCAAGACATTCCCGATGATAGTTGCAGAGCGTGTCATGCACACCCCGAGCATTTAGGACACAGACTATCTAGTTGTCCAACTCATGCGGGAACGACCTACATCCAAAGGCACAATGCGGCACTAAGAGTGCTTTATTACCATCTCTGTCACTCTTATGGCATTAGACCAAATACCTCTCCGCTAAACGCTCCTAGAGAAATAGAGTCAATTGTCGAAAATGAGAAGTGCCGCATATACTGGAACTTCATATTCTCGACAATTGTTTCTGTTGCGCACTCGAGGCCTGACATAGTTCTCCTTGACTTCGAGAAACGAACCATGTTCGTTATCGAATTTTCGGCACCAGCTGACAAAAACGTCACAGCCAAGGAGAAAGAAAAGAAAGACCTTATAAGGGAGTTGCGACGGTTATTCCCGGAATATTCTGTTAAGCTAATCGTCTTGATCATCGGCGCTCTTGGAAGTGCCAAGGTTTCACTGGTTAATAGCCTGAAAAGCATCCCTGCCTGTCAAAAAAATGCTGAGACACTTGCGGGGAAAATGCAGAAGGCGGTCTTCCTTGGGTCGCTCCGTGTCCTCAGGGTGCACAAGACTTTTGCCGGAACATCGTATTGAGTTCGTCGCAGACTGTAACCACCTATCTCACGGTCGTGAGACGTGGTTACAGCTGAAATTTTACCGCGATTTCGCTGGGAGCGGGTGCAATTTTTCAGATTAGCACCCGCTCCCGGCGAAATCCTGCGGTTGTCCTTATTACAAACTTTTAACTATATATATACTATATAATATATAATATATATAATTTTAAACGATTTAAAAAAATTTACGTAATGTTTTAAAGGATTTCATCGATTTTTGTAAGATATTGAAAGAGTTTACAGGACCTGTAAGGTTATCGGATATTTTAAACGATTTCAAGGTAAATTATAAATATTTCCTAGGATTTAAATGATTTTATGGGGTTTCAAAAACTTTCAAAGTACATATTTTGATAAATTTTAAATTATTTCGGGAGGTATCATCAGATTTCATGTAATTTAACGGGATTTTATAATATTTTATTAGATTTAAAATAATGTATTCATAATAAGTGAGGTATTTTCTAGTATTTAAAAGATTTCAAGATATTTTAAAATATTTTTACATTCTCATTCTAATGAGAAGGTATTGGTTTTATGTAAACTTTGACATAGTCGGTTTTCATCAAATCTCCACGTTTTGAGACCCCCTGAGCCAGAAAAAACGGTTTTTACCAAGGTGTCTGTCTGTCTGTAGTCTGTCTGTCTGTCTGTCTGTCAGTCTGTCTGTCTGTCTGTCTGTCTGTCTGTCTGTCTGTCTGTCTGTCTGTAGCCACGATAACTTTCGAAAAAATGATCAGATTTGATTGAGCTTTGGCACACTTTTTTATGGCCGAAAAATAGAGAACGAGTTCGTTAACCAGCTATTTTGGATGAAAATTCAAAAAGTGAGCACATTTTGAAAATTTTTGAGACCACTTTTTTTGAAGATTTAAAAATTCTATGTATGGTTGTTAGTAGTACGAAAAATGACGTACAAAATATTCTAATGACTTTTCGTGATAAAACAAAAATTACTGGAGTCATAGCATTTTCAAAATTCCAAAAAACAAACGAAAATGTACATTTTAAGCCGAAAAGCGCACGATATGAAAAAAAAAGTCAAGAGGAGAAAAATGTTGCTTTTTGAACGCCCTATAATATTTTCATAACAACTTTTTGAATTTTTTGAAAAATAAAAAATTCAAATTTTGATCGCACAAAAAAATAATCAAAAATTCCATTTTGCTGTGAAACTATGCAAGATACGAGAAAAGATCATTTCACCAAAATTGTGCACCCAAAAAAGATCTACAAATTTCTTATCATTCACTTTTTGATATGACGCGTAGTTTTTGTTTTATTCGTAAAAAACAGCATTGAAAATAGAAAAATCAAATGCACACAACCGAGCGTGGAATGCATATTTCAAATGATTTTCAAATCAAATATCGAGCGCGAAGCGCGAGTGTCTGGATGAGAATGTGTTCCTTAAGGTCGATAGAACCTTGAGTAAATGAAGTTCCTTTTCAGTCTAAAATAAAAACAAATTTAACAATCACTTAATATGTAGAGGTTTTGATAATTTTATAATATTTGCAAACAAACTTTTTCTTTTCATCGAAGTCGAACACGAAGTTGAAAAATCTAGAGCAACCGAGCGTAAAGCGCGATGTAGATACGCCCGAGCGCGAAGCGCGAGATCCAACAGTTGCGCGCCCTAGGCGCGCTCAAACTTGCGAGCGAAGCGAGCCGCGCGCGAAGCGCGCGATGAGAATGTGCCCGCGAAGCGGGCAGATTTTTTTTAATTCACTTGTAATTCACCGTGAATTTTTATTAATTTATTATTAATTTTTTTAAATCCGTTTGAATTATTTTCAGTTCCCATAATTTCATTCAATTCAGTAAATTTTAAAACAAATTTTGTTAAATTCATAATAAAGCCTATTAAATTCACATTATATTTTTCGATATTTCATCAAATTCTTTTTAATTTTTAGAAAGTCATTTGAAACTTATTCAATTCAATTAATTTTTTAATATTTTTTAATTATTTTGAATTACTTTCATTGTTTACTAAATTTTTAATTGAAAAAAATAATTATATAAAATGTTATATTTATGTAAAAATAAAAAAGGAAATTTATTTTAATAAAGATATGTAATGATTATAATAGTATAATAAAAAATGTAAACATTTAATTATTCTTATCAATAATCTATATGAAAATTCATAAATAAAATAAATAATATAAATAAATAAATTTAAATATATTTTAAAAATAAAAAACATTAGAAAAATATTATACAAGTACATTTTTAAATGTTAAAAAAATTTAGAATATTTTGCCAAGTGCAATGGTATCATTGTAAATTCAGATTATATAAATTATATATAAAATATATAATGATGTAGTATATACTCTATATTATTATAATATAGATTACTGAAAGGATAATATTAACTGACGAGATGAACCGCGTAAGACAATTACATGGAAGAAAATTTTCTAAACACGCAAAAGAAGAACTGGTGTTGATTGCATACTCTTAGCATGAAATATAGTGACATATTTTATTTACGATTTTCAAACGCAGCGGCGAGAAAAAATTTAGTTTGCCGATTTAAAAAAAGCATAAAGAATTGGAAAACTTAAAAATATGATGAAATTATAAAAGTAAACATTTTTTATTATTGTTATTTTATAAAATTGCAATTGAAATTATCAAAAATGTTTTATTAGATGATACAGAGATAATATATTTTTCATGAAAGTAATGTAAAATTAAAATTTATAAACATTTAATCAAAAATATATATTTCAACATGAAAATTTTAGAATATTAAAACGTAACATAAATTTAAAAGAAAAAATTTGAAGTTCATTTAGAAAATTGATAAAATTAGTACAATTTGTTTTGGAATGAATTGGAAAACATAAATCTAAATGAGATAATTAAAAAAAAAATTAAATGATTAAATTTTCAATATAATGAAATTATTTTTCTATTCATATCAATTATATATATATATATATATATATATATATATATATATATATATATATAAAACATTAATATATTTCATAAAATTTTAATTTTGAATACATTACTATCTTTTTACACTAATTAGCCAGAGAGCAAAAAAATCAAATATTTGTAAGTTCTTAATGGGTATATTAATTGAAGTACAACTTTTATAAAAAATTGAAATGATTATATTGATTATTCTGTGGGATAACAGATTTGCATTTTTTAAACTTTGTGCGATAAACTTGTAATCAAAAATATTTAGGCGATCATTGTAAAATTGTTCAGAATAAAAATAATAAATTTTATTAATATGACGGAATACAAAATTAAAACAAATATTATTATTATATAATGTTTCATTTGTCTTCATAATTTATTTGCAATCATCATAGTGAGTATGTTTTTGTTTAATTTATGGATAAAATTTAAAAAAATAAATATGGAGTTAATAACAAACATACAATCCCCAGATAGCAAGCGTGCGAGGAACGTTACTCGCACTGCATGCGAGGCACGCCATGCGTGCCGAAACGCAGCGTTATCGCTCGCACTTCGTGCAAGCTCATAATGTGCGAGGCATATGAGTCGCATATTGTGATAGGTGAATTTTTGAATAATAATAATATAAATTATTAATATTGTGAAAATACTACAAATTTCAACCATTTTCCTACTGTTAAAAAGATGTAAAATATTAATTTCAATTTTAAAAACATAATTGTATTTTTGATGGACCGACAATTTATAAATTACCAAAAAGAAACAAATTTTTGCAAGTTCCATATTAGACAACTATGTGTTTGTTATTTTTATTATTTAAAAAAATTATTTTCAATTTAGTTTACCCTGCTTATTCTATATTTACGGATCAGGTTTTAAATAAGCAGTTCCTAGTTCTCGCCTGATCACGTGGCAAGAAACATATCCATACAACATGGCGTTCCTTTCGGTTGCGGTGGTTAGGCTAGGTCGTTTATCGATTCGTCATTGAATGTTGACAATTTGCAGTCTTCGTGGGCACTCAGATATTTTATCATTTTATTATATTTACTTAAAATCATTTCTGGTTGTAAACAGTTTTCGCGTTCGCTGATATATAGTTTCGAGTGAATAACGTTTCGTCTGGTAAATAAATAATTATACTGGAGGTAAATATATACTTATTTTTTAATGTATCGATTGGATCATTTTGACCCTGAATGTATTTTTTTGTTATTTTTTTGTGTGAGATACTAAATATAGACCATTTTAAAGTGTGAAGTCGAATGTTTTTCAGAGAATGCACTTTTTTTATGAGAGGCTTGAAACATAAAAATATTTTTCGAATGCGTTAATTCAAAAAAACTTTTCTTGTTTTAATAAAAATTACGTTCAAGATGAATTACTTGCTTTTTATTTCAAAATCTACATTTAAATATATATATATATATATATATATATATACCGTCCGCAAGAACCCGCAACGTGTGCTCGCACTACGCCCGCACGACGTGCGACGCACCTGTTACGCATATGAGGACGCATCTGCGTCATCGCTTGCGTGCACGCCGTGCGACTAAATCCGCACGCGTGCGACGCATGTGCGTCGCACTATGCGCTCATATTGCTATCTGGGATCTAATTAATGTATGCAAAATTACATATGAAAATGAATTTTTTTTAATTTTAGATAATATGAAAATAAATAAAAAAATAATTATAAAATATATTTATATGAATATTGATTAGACAGTTTATTTAGAAAATTTAAAGAAAATTCAATTTACATTATTATAGAAGTATGTATATACAGACAAAAATAAAAATAGATCATTTTAAGGGAAATGGAAGGAATAATATTATAATATATTATAAAATTATAATATATTATAAAATTATAATTAATATAAATGAACGCAAATAATGTTTGCAAATATTTATAAAATTAATAATTTACAAATTATATTTGAAGTAAAATAAGAATAAATGAATAAAGTATTTGACTAATAAAATGAACATAGCTAAAATAGGAAAGCAGGCTTTTGTATGTCAAAGTAAAATATATTTTATAGAATTATTATGAAATTTTAATTCTAAATTCACAAATTTAGACATACAAAATATTGATTTTTTATTATATTATAAGACTGAGTTAGCCATCACATGTAAAATCGTATGAATAATTTAATTTACATTTATTAAATTTAATAACAACCATAATTTACATTATTTTAAGTGTTGTACAAACAATTTTTAATGAATTATGAACCATGAAAGAAATTACAATATATAAAAAAATCAAAAATTGTAGTCTTCTTATAAAATTATTTTATAAATTTTATCGATTTAGATAAAATTGAGTTGTATTAATTACAAATATTTAATAATAATAATTAGTTATGAAAAATTATTTGTATACAATTTTTCTTTTTAAGTTTGCAAATTTCAGAAATTTAATATTTTTAATGAAATACAAACAATAATATATTTTTCATTATCATTAATGAACAGTAAAAATTGACATTTGATATAGAAGACATGTACATATAAATTTCATATAATAATTTTAAAATGTTCAAAATTTAATTTATTATTCATCACAAATTATTATTATTCGTGTCGATTAATGATTAATAATTTTTGTGAAAATATAAAATTTTAATTATAACATATAATTATTTTTTATGATTCATTAAGCATATTATAATAAAATATGATTTTTAAAATTCTATAATTGAAATATTTATTTAAAAATTAGTTTATTCATATAAAAATGGTAATTTCATGTAAACAAATCATTTTCTTAATTGAAATTTATTTTTAAAATTAACAATATTACTATGACACTTTGGGTGAAAATATTTCTTTTCATTCATGGAAATTGTTAATGTATAAGTAAAAATTAAATTATGTTATTAAAATTAAAAGTTTGTACGTGGAAAAATTAAACACTTTTTTTTAATTCATTATTATAGTTAAAAAATTAAATTTTTTCGTTGCAAATTATATCATTATTGCTATGATAATTATTTTTTTTAAATATAATTATTTAAAAAATATAAGAATGTTCCAATAAATAAATATTAATGTTAATAATTTATAAATTACGAATAATATACTTAATAAATATTAAATTTAATTTTAAATACATTGAAAGTATATATTAGAAAAAATGTAAATTTTAATATATTAAACGATAAGAGAATATTCCTATAGATGAAAACTCGTATATTACTATACACTAACGTTCTAATAAATCATAATAATTTATTATAAAGTAAAAGTTTACATTTCGATATTCACAAGAATATTATAGAAGAACTGAAGCTATGAATGTACAAATTTTAAGAAAATGAAAATTTTTATTTAAAAAGAATACATTTTTGAACAGTAATGATTTTTCAATTTTAATACCTTTTCATTTAATTTATCATGAAGATCAATTTAAAAATGTTTAAAGAATTTGAAATATAATTCAAAGTATTTTTAAAAATTATTTTACATTTTCAAAATTAAAAAAAAAATTTTTTAGAGGCTTCTGACTTTTTTAAGATATTTTCAAAGATTACAATGACATTTTTAATGGATTTTAATAATCTAATGTGATTTTAAAGTATTTCAAAGATTACAGGTTATTGTAAAAGATTTTTAGGCGTTTTCAATTGATTGTATCAGATATCGAAGGATTTGAAATATTTAAGGAAATGTATAAAGATTACAAACATTTTTTTATTTATGTCAATAGTTTGTAAGGATTTCAATGACTTTTAATTATTTCAGGGTATTCTAAAAGATATAAAGGCATTTTAAACAGATTTATAAAATTTAAAGGGATTCAGAAGGATTTAAATAATTTTAAAGGATTAAAAAAAATGGGGTTTTGAAGAATTTATTAGAAATTTTTTAATACATGGAAAGAGTTTACAAAACCTGTATGGTTATCGGATATTTGAAACGATTTCAAGGGAGTTTATCATATTTTAAAGGATTCTTATGATTTTATAGGGTTTTACAAGCTATCAAGGAATTTTCATAATTGTAAAGTATTAAAGGAACTATTATCAGATTTCATGTAATTTAAATGTATTTTATAATATTCTTACAGATTTTAAAGAATTT
Source organism: Andricus curvator (assembly GCA_932195095.1). NCBI lineage: Eukaryota > Metazoa > Arthropoda > Insecta > Hymenoptera > Cynipidae > Andricus > Andricus curvator. Next base: position 152 of record CAKNYM010042131.1, on the reverse strand, counting down.
ATTCAGGAGAAGTGAGGGATTTTGTCGTATTTCAAGGATTTCAATAGATTTCTTTGAATTTAAAAGTTTTTTTATTTAATTGTTCTTGAAGTGTTTTATCATTATCTTAAGGGCATGTAGTACATTATGACGTCACGTATTACCGACCGTCC